>PVKH010003207.1:0-14467 GCA_004027955.1 Chaetophractus vellerosus
GAGAGTTTTGTCCTTTAATACCTATTGATATTATTGACATATTTGGAATTATTTCTAATCATTTTACTTAACTGTTTCTATTTGTTCTGATTATATTTACATTTTTCCTCCCTTTCTGCCATATTTTTAGTTCACAGTTTTTAAATTGCCTTCCATCCCCCCAACCCACGACTGGCTTGGTTATAACACACTCTATTTCTTTTCTTCAGTAGCTATTTATATTAACTAGGAATTGCTCAGAGTGAGTGAAGTACTTTGTACTTTTAACATCATCATAAATACTGGCTCCACAAATCCTTTTTCAATGGGATCTTGATATAAGTTCAAAGATGACAAAGACCAGTCTTGCTTACAGAGGCATGAAATATTTTGTTAACCTTGTGAACCCAAAGAATCACATGGGAGGCAGTTAAAGTAGCATGAGGGAAAGGGGCAAGTATGCCCACCACATTCTCAGGTTTAGTCTGTGCTTCATTCATTCATTCATCCATCTGTGTTGTCAATGAACATCCATGTAGTGAATGAAGAGATATTTGCTGAGTGCCTCTCAGGCTAAAGATGTATTGCTGTATTGCTTGTTAATGCAACCAAATTGCTTCATATGAATTTTCCTTCACTGACTACATTGTACTTTCCAAAAGAACAAAGAGATTATATTCTATTTGTTTTCTATCTTACCCCTCAGTAGTTCGCAAATCCTGGTGAGCATCAGAATCACAGGGTAAGCTTGGCAGTCACAGATGGGGCCCAGGGATTTGCATTTTTAACCAGTGTTCTCTCTCAGAAAGAGGAAGCATGGTCTGTCCTGTCAAACCTGCACACAGTGACATTCCATAAATACTTGCCAACGTGAGGTATATGCCCCAGAAAGGGAGTGGTGGTGGTAAAATTGTACATAGAAGTGGTAAATCAGTAGCTGAGATATTAGTTGATGAGACCTTGATAGTATGGTGCACAGAATAAAAATTAATCAAAAGTAAAATAACCATGGTTACATTTTCTCTTTACATTGAACTGGCCCATTTAATCCTATGAAGTTGTACTAAGAATGGGATTCTTTCAAAATCATCTCTGGCTGAGAAGTCCTCAAAATAGGTTAGATCAAGTAAGATTGCAAAGAATCTTTGATATTGTGAAAATGTTGCTCAGTGCCAAAAAAAAAATATGCTACTGTAATTTCAAGACTTCGATAATGCCACATAATGTCAAATGGCAACCAATTATATACTTTTCTAAAAGAAGCATAGTTCTGGTGGCAGTAAATTGTTTTCCAGACAGAAAATTTCTTTTAAAAAAATGATAAAGAATTGATTGTTTCCACTTGTGGCTTTACATTTCAGTTGAAGGGGAAAATGCTTCATGCTAACCAGGTGCCTTTGCTCAGTAACATCACAACCACTCAGTTGTAACCTCCCACGATGACATGCTAGATGGTACCTGGCACTTGTTTAATCAAGAATTGTTTCTGCCCTAGCCTTGCTGGCAGAGCCAGAGTTGATCCATTTTGTGAGACAATACACATCTGCTGGCCTCTGCCTCCCTCGTCTTCATTTCCTAGCTGCTAAAACTAAAACCATAAAGCATGTTGACTTAAAAAAAAAATGGGAATTCATTGGCTCACGGTGTTAAGGCGAGGAGAAGTTCCAAATCGAGGTGTCAGCAAGGCAATGCTTTCTTCCCCCGGAATATGGCATTCCGGGGCTGGTTTCTGGTGATCCTTGCTCCTTGGCTTTTCTGTCCCATGGCAATGTTTTCTCCTTTCTCTTCCAGGTTACTTTGACTCCCAGCTTCTGGCTGTTCCCTGCGGTTCCTCTTTCCATGTCCAATTTCCTTTGCTTTTAAGGACTTCAGTCACATTGGATTAAGGCCCACCCTCATTCAGTTTGGGCATACCTAACTAACAACATCTTCAAAGGTCCTATTTACAAATGGATTCACCCCCACAGGACCAGCTGTTGGGACCTGAGCATGCCTTTTGTGGGGGGCATGATTCAATCCCCAACACCTCCTTAGAACACATCTTATTGCTATGATTCCAGTGCTAAATTTGACATTGATCTCAGGCATCCTGTCAATCTGGACCCGAATTTCCTAAAATTCTCTTTAAGAGTGGAGTAATAGAATGGGAAAGAAGGAATTGTCGATAGAGACTACCACCAACTCTCCTTGCTGTTGAATGATAAATGACCATATGACCAATGCAGGCTAATCAGTGATCCTGAGTGTATATGGGATGCTTTTCATTGTTGGTTCAAAAACTGCTAATCAAGGCCAACTCATAGTTGAGATTAGAGTCTTACCTAATATTTTGAAATTGCTTATAAATAATCTAATTTGATTATGTTAGATAGGTAACACAAGCATAAAATTCAAAGATAAAAAAGTGTATAGAGTAAAAATATTCCCTTTCTCTGGTTATTGCCCCAAAACCCAATTCCCCTCCACAGAGGAACCTCTGTTTTCATTCTTTTGTGCATCCTTCCGGAACTACTCTAAGTCCATATAATGAATTAATAATGCTTTCAACAAATATTTATTGAGTACCTAATGTGTGTCAGTCACTCTTCTGAATAAGGGGTATATAGCAGTGAACAAAACTCAATATTTCTTCTTTTCAGGGAGTGTGCCTTCTAGTTCAGGAAGAGAGGTGATAAATATGCTAATTTTGTGGCATATTAGAAGAAGATAATCACTATGGAAAAAATCAAACAATATGGAGGTACAGAGACTTGGAAAGATATGGAAATTGTTGGGAAAATTTAAGCATTCAGCAAAAGCCTCATGGAGAATTGCATTTGAATAAAGACATGAAGGAGATGAGAGAGAGCAAGCTCTGTGGCTATCAGAGAATAGCATTCCAGAAAAGGTGCATTTGGGAGCAAAGAGTGGGAAAGGAGATCAAAGTTAAAGGTGAGCCAGAAGAGGCAGGGATTTGTAACTGTAATGAACTTAGCTTTTATTCTGAGGAAATAGGGAGCATTGGTGCATTTTGAGCAGGTAGTGACATGATCTGAATTACTTTTTGGCAGGATACTCTTGATGCTTTATTGAGAATAATCTGAAACATAACAAAAGCCAAAATAGGGGAATACTTAGGAGGACACTGCAGAAATACAGGCAAAGGATGATGATGGGTATGATAGGTGACCAAAACTATGATAGTAGCAATGGAGGCAGTGAGAAGTGGTGAGATTCTGAATATAATTGACAGTAGATTGGATTATGGTTTGGATGTGGGCTATGAGAGGAAATCAGGTGATAAGAGTGATTCCAATGAGTTTAGTCAGGAAACTGGAAAAATGGAGGTGCCATTGCTTCAGATGGGGGAAACTGAAGGAGGAGTAGAATTTTGGGGTAGAGGAGGAGAAGTTCAGTCTTAGATTTGCTAATTTTGGGATGCTGATTAGACATCAAAGTAGCAGTTGAATATACAAGTATGAAATTCAGGAAATAGATTTGAGCAGAAAATAAAAATTTGAGAATCAAAGGCAAACAGATGGCATTTGAGATTGGAGGAGCCCCCACAGGGTGAGTGTAGATGTGAAGAGAGCGGGACCATGTTAGAGCCCTGGACCCTCCATTGTTTGCAGTGAAAGAGATATGGAGGAAAAGCAAAGAGACTGAAAAGAAAACCAGTGTGTGGTGTTCTGGAAGCCAAGGGAAGCAAATATTTCAAGGAGGCAAAACGACAATTGTGTCTTATGGTGCTTAACAATTTATTGAGATGGAAGTCAATGGTAATATTGATGAGAAGAATTGAGTGGGAAAAAACTAATTCGAATGGATTTAAGCGCAAACAGCAGAAGAGAAACTGAAGAAAATGAGTATAGATTATCTCATTTGAGTTTTGTTGTAAAAGAAAACCAAGAAAAGGGGTAATCATTAGAGGGTGAAAATATGATAAAGAGGAGATATTTTAAATGGGAGAAATTTAAAAAGTATGTTTAAAAATGCTGATGACAATGAACTAATAAAGAGAGGAAATGGAAAAGTGTGTTTACATTTAATTTTGTTGCATATTTAATACATAGTTACACGCTAATCTGAAAGTGTTCCCACTTAATTACAGTATTTCATCAAATTTAAGATATTACTGATCCCAAAACACACCATTCTTATTTTACTGCTATGAAAGAAAAAAAATACTGTCATTTATGCTATGACAGACCATTATTTGATAGATACATGTTTATTTTAGAGATGTTAAAATGTAAAAGAAAAAATGCTTCTCATAAGCAATGAAACATGATCTGCATCTTGGGTATCCCCTTTTATCAATGTATTATATTTTAACCAATCCTCTTTTGATGATGATTTACTTATTTTCAATTCTTTGATGTTACAAAAATCCTGCAGGGAATATGCTTGTACATATAATCACCTTTAACATGTGTAGGTGAACCAGTAAAAGAAATTCCTAGAAGTGTGATTGTAATCTTACGGATATTTTAAATGGCTGTGCAGAAAGCTTTTACCAGCCTTCAGCAATGTCTGAAATTGCCCGTTTGCCCACACCCTCATCCAATGTGTTATGTTAGCAAATATATTAGTCTTTGTTGATATGTTGTGTTAGGTACAATAATGTCCATGTCCTATTCCCCAGCACCTGTAAATATGTCACCAGGTGGGCTCAAGGTAATCACAAGGGTCCTTGTAACTGAATGATGGAGGCAGGAAAATTAGAGAAGATGTGAAGATGGAAGTGGAGGTCAGTGTGATGCAACTGAGGGTTTTGAAGGTGGAAGGGGACCAAAAGAATGGGCAGCCTATAGAGCTGGAGAAGATAAGAGAATGGATTCTTGTCTAGAGATTCCAGAAGAAACACAGCCTTGCTGACACCTTAATTTTGGCCCAGTGAGACCCATTTTGAACTTCTAACCTCCAGAACTGTAAGATAATAAATTTGTGTTGTTTTAAGTCATTCCACTGAGTTTATGTTAACTTGTTACAGCAGTGTTAGGAAACTAGTACATATGGTATTTTAAAAATTGTAACTAATAATTTTCATTTGCAATTATCTTTGTATGATTCAGGATGAGACTCTTATGATAAGTCTAAGACATATTTGTATTCTTTTTTCTATGAACTGTCTGTAATAATCCTTTAGCTAGTTTCCTTGTGAGTTGTTAGTGTTTTTAATTTTGGGGGTACTGTTTATATACTTAAGAAATTAGCCCTTTGTAATAATGAGTGGTACATTTTTCTCATTTGTCTTTCAACTATATTTCAGGTGCAGGTGACCGTCAATCTTTATTTTGTGGTCTTTGAGTTTTGTGACATACACCAAACTTTCCTTCTTATTTAAACATCTCCATTATTTTTTGTAGGCTTTTTATGGTTTCAGAGTTTATGTTTAAATTTTGATAGATTGGGCATTTATTTTGGTATATGTATTGAGATAGAATTTTTCTAACTACCCAGCTGTTTTCTTCGCATTTAACTTAATAATCTATATTTGCTCCACTGATTTGAAGCCAACTATATCATATACTAAATCCCCATATGTATCTATTTCTGGACTTTATACTTTGTTTCATCCACATATCTCTCTATGTATATGTCAAAACCACGTTGTAATTATTGTAGTTATAATAAGTAATATGTGATAATATCTGGTAGGTCTGGTCCCCTCCTTACTGATTCCTCTTAAGAACTTTACCACCTATAATTACATCTTTATGCTTGCAGGATCTTCTACATTTTTTGCAAAGGTTATTTTTAGGTAGTTTATCACTTTTATTGCTATTGTATTTGGAATTTTTCCCCATTATATCTTTTAACTATTTATTGTTATTCCCTATTAAGGTAATTGATTTTTATATTAATTTTTAACCAGCCATAGATTCTTTTGGGGCTTCCAAGCAAGCAATTATATCTGGCAAATAAGGGTGATTTCACTTTTTCCATTCAAAATGTTAACTGTCATTTCTTTTTCTTGTCTAATTACATTGAGTAATATCTGCCGAAGAACGATAAATAACAGTGATGCCTTATACCTGACATTGGGAATGTTTCTAGTGTTATCTAACTAAGCGTGGAAGTTGGTTTTGTATTTGAGATCGATATATTTTATACATCATGGAGTTATCAATACTTTCCTATTTTATGCATTTCTTGTTTTAATAAAAATAGGTGTTGAACTATTAAATGCTTTTTCAACATTTATGTTAATGATTATAAGATTTTTTTTCTCTTTTAATCTGTTGTTATATGATTTGTATCAATACTTTTCTGAATGTTGAATTATCCTTGCATATATTGTATTTTTTCCTTCTAATATGTTGCAGGATTATGTTTGGAGATATTTAATTTATGGTTTTGGCCTCAATAATTTTGTTCTCTAGATTACTTTCCTCTGCAAACTTTGCCAAGTACTGTTATCAATGTTTTGATATAGCACAACATTGTAAATGTAATTAATATCATTGAAAGTGGTTAAATGGAAAATTTATGAGTTTATATATATGTTACCACAATAAAAAGTTAAAAAAAAGAATATGAAAACTTTCCTCCATTTTTACACATTCTGAAAATGTTTGAATGTTCCATTCAAACAGAATATTACATGTTATTTAACATTCAGTAAATTTTTGCTTTGATATTATCTTTTTTATAGAAATTTGATTGTATGTATTTTATATATCATTTATATTTATATCTCTATTTTATTACAAATCATCCTTTTTGTCCATATTCTTTATTATGCTCACATAGAGCTGAGCAAAATAGTCTCATGATCCTCTTAATTTCCTCTGTTTATACCCATTTTATTTATTTATTTATTTTTTTCCTTCTATTTTACCTGATTAACTTAGTTAATTATACATCTATTTTTAGGTTAACCAGATTTTGGATTTACTTATAAGTTCTATAATTTTTCTGTTTTCTAATCAATTAACATCTCTTTATATCCCTCTTAATTATTCCTGTGCATTCCTTAGAAGTTTAGACTTTTTTCTTTTTTATTAGTAGAATTATTTAGTGCTATGACTTTTCCTTTGAGCATGACTTCAGTTATGTATTATAAGTTATTTCATATCATGTTTTCATAAGTCCCTTCTGGATATATTACAGTTTTGGTATCTTTATTGATTCCAGTGTTAACAGAAATTGTTGAGATTTCCACTTGGTTATGCTTTTTTAAATTGTTATTTTTTCTATATCCTTAATTATTGTTTTGACCATTTGGTCTGTTGGTGCCTGTAATATATAAATTAAAATCTTCTATTTCTCTTACATTCCTAGTAATTTTTATAATGATACTGCTGCTGTGTTGTTTGGCAATTTGATATTAATATTGTAAGATCTTCATTGTGGTTTCTACTCTATATCATTTCAAAGTGCCATTCTTTGTCTAGATTAATATTTTTGCCTTGGATTTAAATTCATCTGATGTCAAGATTATGGTCCATGCTTTCTTGTTCTTTACATCTGCCTGGGATGTCTTTGCCTCCCTTGGGATTTCTGCCTTTTCTCAGTCACTTGGCTTTAGATTCTTCCTTTTAAACTTCATATAGCTGCGTTTTGTGTTGTGTGTCCGAGTCTTTCTTGTAGATGAGTTTTATCAATTTAAACTTATTGAAATATTAGGTATAATTGTTCTTAGTTCCACCTTTACTGTTTTATCCATTTTTAAGTGGTTCTTTATATGGTAGAAGAGAACTCTGGTTCCATTTGTTTATAGCAGTGGACTCAGGAAGTTGAGGGAAAGGTGGATTGGGGTTGCACTTTTAAACGTCAGGAATAAAGGTGGCTATCTCCATTGTTTACTCCCCAGCATATGTGTGATGGTTAGGGTGTCAATTTGGCTAGGTTATGGTGTCCAGTTGTTTAGTCAAGCAAGTTCTGAACTGGTTGTTATGGTGAGGGTATTTCATGGATTTAAGTCATCAGTCAGTTGACTGCATCTATGGCTGAGTACATCTACAATCAACAAAGGACATAGCCTTCTGCAATGAGAGAAGCTTCATTCGATCAGTTGAAGGCCTTAAAGGAAGAACTGATGACTTCAGCAGTAAAAAAGAAGAATTTCTATGTCTGCCTCAGCCAACCAGCTTCTTCTGAGGAATTCAACATCACCACTGAGTTCCCAATTTGAGGCCTGCTCTATGGAACTAGGATTTGCCAATCCCCATAGGTGCAAGCGGCAATTCCTATAATAAATCTCCTGTCCGTTCTGTTTCCCTGGGGAACCCTGACTAACATAAGATGACACTATGCTTTATGAACCAGTATCCCTGTTATGCTTTGGAGAAGTTTTCACTTTTTTGCATTTAATCTTCTCTCATCTCTGCCGATGCCTCTTTTATATTGATTATATATAATGAATAAGAATAATTTAATTGGTGATAGACATAGATAACTCCCATTACTACCATTATGAGAGTTATGGACATCTTGCCATTCTGATAACTTCCCAATGTGGTTTCAGCATTTCTGAAGTTGTATAGTTCCCTGCCTATAGCCTCCCCCCAAACACACAACACAAAACATATCAGCCCTTCTGAGATATTTTAAGTAATAGTAAAATAATTTTGCCTTGAGAGTTTTTGGTTGATTGTTTTTTGCTGTAGGTGATTTTTCATCATACACCATCCTAGGATCTTTAAAGAATTGCACAGGTAAATAGTACATTTGTATTTTGTGAGTAATGATGCACCCACCTGAGTGATATTCTTCATTGTACAATCGAAAGGCTGACAACTCTACTTTCTTTGTCAACTTAATATATTATGTTCCTAATTTGAATGAATATAAATGTCAAAATTCAGTCTCTAAAATAGCCCTGCAGCATCTCAACCTTCAGCTCTTGGAGGATGCCAGAGTTTGTTCTGTAAGATGCTTCTTAACTGCTAATGATTAGGACCGCAAAGCTTAAAGGCACACCTAACGCCTCATTTGAAAAAAAAAAATACCCATTAGCAGAAGCTACACTGGTGTGTGCGAATGAAGGAAAACAAATTTCTCTAGACGTCGTGTCCTGGAGAGAGAACCAAATCGTGGGTGTGCTGAACTTGATGACCCTCTGTGTTAATGTCGCTTCAGGCATTGCTCATTTTAGTTTGCATTAGCAAATAATCTTATTAAAATGATGGCCATGATAACACTGATTGATGGAGAGGCAACATGCCTGGTGGAAAATACAATTTATAACCATCAGTGCTTTAACAATGTAAAAATGTCATTTAAAATGCTCTGTATATTTAATCTATTTCTGAGGGAAATTCTAATGATTTAGAATCTAAATCTATATGAAATTCTAATGATTTGAATGTAATATTCATCGAAGGAGTCTTCATTTTCATTCCGTCTCCTCATCTCCTCTATACAAAGAGTTACTTTAATCTCTAAGAACCTTATTCTGGAAGAATCAATGATTATTAAATGCCAGAGTATGGGGTGATGAAGGTGGTATAAATTTAGGAGCAATCATAGTTTTCCCATTCCTCGCTGTGAGCCATCTTTGGACAATCTATTTTAGAGCACAGACCTAGGTAGAAATTCTGTGACCAAGCAGAGAGAAAACGATCTTTCTTTATCTTTCACAATAGTGCAGAATCTTTCTTTCGTCCAGCAAATATTTGTGAGTACCTCCAGGGTGTCAGGCAATGGGATAGATACTGCTGAGCAGGTATTGAAAGGAAGATCTGGTTCCTGCCCTCATGGAACTTGTGGTCTGTAAAGTGGCCAGAACATAAGTAAATAAGGGGTTTGGGTTTTAATGCAAGTGCAGTGGGAAGTCCCTGCAAGGTGTAAGCAATGGTGTGATTTGCACTTTGAAAAGGTTAAATCTGTCTGCATTGTGGGCAATGAATGGGAGGAGGGTGCAGTTGAAGCAAAGACATCACTCCAAGTCTATTGCAGGGGCCCATGACAAGGCTCTGAGGTGGCATTGGATGGGTTTGAGGTGTGTTTTTTCATAAAGTGGCAACAGGACTTGTTATTGATTGGATGTGCAGATGAAAGAGTGAAACCAATCAAAGATCTCTCCTAAATTTTTGGCTTGAGCGATGGGACAGATGGAAACATTTCCTGTGCCTAGGAAAACAAGGCAGGATTATGTCCAGGGTTAACTCTATATAAGAATTTTCCTAGGTCCTTACTTTATCTGTGACATTAACCTCATTAGGTTAAATATTACTATCCCCATTTTGTTGATCAAGCAACTGAGGCTGAAAGAGGTTATATAATTTGCTTACAGTCATATATCTAGTGAGTAAAAGAGTCAGAATTCATTACTAATCTAGCATCTAAACTCAGCCTCCACTCTTTTTTCCTTTATGCCATTCTCCATATAGTTTAGACTTTTAAAGTGTGTTTTTTTCCTTTATTTCTCTTTTAATTATTCATTCTTCTCTGATGTCCTATGACAGTTTTTTTTTCATCTTACTGGAAATATGGATTTAGGGGGCAGATGGGGCTCAAGCAGTTGTGTGCCTGCCTCCCATATGGGAGGTCCTGGGTTCAGTTCCCGGTGCCTCCTAAAGAAGACGAGCAGACACAACAAGCAGATGCAACAAACAGACACAATGAGCTGATACAATGAGCAGACAACAAGCAGACTGATGAGGGAACCATCCTGGCGGGAGGAATTAAATATGGATTTAGTATATGTTATCTCAAATCCCTTCAAGAACTACATAGGAGTATAAAGACATATTTAAATCTTATTAATATTAAAGTTGCTGTAGAATATACATAGTACTTACATATTTTTTTGCTTTTATAATCTATGTCAGTCCCTGGTTTAAGATAGTATCTAAAATATCAAATGAAAAATAGAATTCATAAGTATTTAAAAGGACCAGGAAAAGTAGTTAAAAGCTATTTTAAAATGTATATTGCTATGAAGATTTATGTTTTTATGTTTTTATTTTTTTGATGGAGATATGGAGAGCCAGATACATCTGGATAAAGCAAATTACTGATGTGGTGACCCAAATTAGCTCTACTAATATTTACCTAGTGCTTATTAAGTGCAAGGCACTACTGTTAGATTATGAAACACCCCGCATAACTTAATTTAAAATGACTGGATATAAGCAATGTCTGGAAGATTTTAAAGTGACTGGCAAGTCCTCAAAAAAAAATTATGATAAAGGGCAACATGTCAAGCTACAAGAAGACCAATAGGGAGTCATGGGCATGAATGTCAGGCTTAGTTTGAGCTACAACTTTATTAATGGTCTGGAAAAAGAGGCACATTAATGACATTTCTGGATGATACTAAATAGGGAATTGTCAAGCATACCAGTGGAAACAGAGAGATAATATTATGTACAAAGGCTAATAGCAAGAAATAAAGGTTAGGCATAAGGAAAAGAATAATTGCATGAAATTCTTCTTTAAAACACCATATTCTACATAAAGAATAAGAATTCAAAAATAACATTTGCTAATTGGATTCAGCCTGTACTAGAGGTGAGATAAAACAGTAGAACAGTAAATTCCAAAGAGACCAAGGTGTTATATATACAAAAAATGAAGAGCAAGTCAGAAAACCAGTTGCTAACTAAATGGGCTAAAAACATTTTGCCATGTTTTCTATCTAGGAACTATTGGGGATTGAGTCATGTACCCCACAAGACATGTTCTTAATTTTAATCTGTGTTCCTGTGAGTCAGAACCCATTTGTAAGCAATACCCTTTGCAGTTAAGGTGTAGCCAAATTGAATCAGGGTGGGTCTTAATCCATGTGACTGGGTGCCTTATAAAGAAAGGCAAATCAGATGCAGCCAGTCAGCAGAAGCCAGAGTAGAAGCCAGAGAAGAGAGAGAATTGCATAAGAAGGAGGACTGCCATCACCAGAGCACTACTGATCAAAGGAGAAAGCACAGCCTTCTCAACATCTGGATTTTGGACTTGTAGCCTTCAAAACTGAGACAATAAATGCTTGTGTAAGCCAACCCATTGTGTGGCATTTGTCATAGCAGCTCTGGAGAACTAAGACAGAAAGTATATAAAAAAGTAAAGTCTCAAACAAGTAGTAAAGATACATCAAGGTTGCAAGAGTTTAGTGAATTAAGCATCTTACATCCAGGTTTTGTTTGCCCTTCTTGTTCTCTATAGTTCAGAGTGCAGGACTCCCCAGGTTTCGCTCTGATTTTTGGAAGGTAGAATCCCTTTGTGCATCTTTATCACTGCTGAGATGATGCAGGTATAACTTTATCCTACTGAAAAGGACTCACTATTATATTCATATTTTGCATAATGAAGCAACTAGAAAAATACCCAAGCAGTGGGTAGGCAGCCTTCTCCTTCCAGTAGACAATGTTAAATTTTAGGAAAAAATTCTTTGTAAGTATTTAAGGTATTCCTTGAATTATGTTTGATCTTAATCCTAGGGTATCTCTCTGGCTAATCTGTTTTTTAGGAAGATAGAACAATGCCAAGGAACATACCCTAATCTAGATAATTTGAATCCTGAATTCTAGATCTAGATCTGCCACAAATTAGCTAAATCAATATAATCAATTGGTTTATTAAATAAATCAATATAATTTACTTTATTTAATTTATCGGTTTAGTTATTCATTCAGTAAGTATTTATTGAGCATTAATGAGAAGCAATCTCTTTCACTTCTGAATCTATATAATACTAAAAGTGTATCCATTTATCTATGTTTATTTTCAGTATTATATATTTACCCTTCCTATTATATTTAACTCATTTAGTCAACAATATATATTGAGTGGTTACATTTTTTCTGGCAATGTGCTAGAGGGGCACTGTCCTTGTCTTCAAGAAATTTACAACCAATGGAGAAGACAAACAAGAAAATAAACAATTAGATTTGCCTTTCTTTATAAGCCACCCAGTCACATGGATTAGAAAACTGGAGTTATGAAGAGTACCATACAGTAATGGGTTGTATGAAACAGAGAAAGGGATGCCAAATCTGGACTTGGGCACTTAGAGAAAGATTCCTGGGGGAAGTGGCAGCTGAACTGAAATTTGAAGGGTGTTTAGGAAATAGCTAGATGAATAATGCAGTTAGCACAGGTGTTCTAGAAGGAACAGCTTGTAAAATGGCTGAGAGGTGAAAGAAAGTATAACTCTTTGTAAATGAGAAAGTAATTCATTAGTATTGAGCATTTGGCATGGTTGGATGGAAATGAAGTGAGCAAAAGTTGCCAAAATATGAGGATATGTGGTGGGAAAGACAAGGACCAGATGATTAAGGGTCTTTTAAGCCAAGTTGTTTACTTTGGTTCTTTCCTGAAGTTTTTTTGGTGTGGTATTCTAAGAAGTGTAAACCGAGAATGACATGCTTACATTTTTTATTTTACAATGAACACTTGGGCCTTGGTGTGAAGAACAGATTAAAGGAAGGGAAGGACTCAAAGCTCCTGTAACAATCTAAGTGAAAAGTGACAGTGGCAGAGCTAGAAGAGTAAAATTAGGGAATGGTGATCATAATGACAGTGACAGTGATCAATATAAGAGCCAATGTATATTGAGCATTTACCAAGTTTCATACAATGTGATTCTTTTTTAAGCTTTGGATCCTTTATTCTTTACAACTAGCCCATAAAACAGACACTTTTATTATTTCCACTTTACAGATGAGAAAACAATGGCTTCCTCAGGAATTCCCATTTAATGAGTGGCAGAGCCAACTTTGAAACCAATATATCTGACTCTGTTTATTAAGTTTGCGATTTTTATTCCAGCTTTTATTAGGTGCTGGGTAAACAGCAGTAAGAAAGATAGATGATGGTCTTCACCCTTATAAGCTAGTTGGGAGAAAGGCTAAACAAATAAATGAATAAATACCTTAAATACAGTTATGATCCATGCTATATAGAGAAATGCTGGCACTGTAAGCATGCATCACAAAAGGATCTCACAGAACTTAGGCAACTTGCCTAATACTACTCAGTTAGAGAAGCAAAGAAAGGACTTCAAACATATCGACTACCTAGCTGTGGACTTACAACAGGGCTGTGGGCAACATAAGCATGTAAGATGCTTGTTGACAAAAAGCTAGAGGACTGAAAGGGAATCTCCAAACAAACAAACAAACAAATGTAGACTCTAAACCTAGAAAGTGCGATGTATGGGAAGAAAACATCTTAAGGTTCAATATGACAAATTAGATAAAGACTAAAAGTCTCCACTGGATTTAGCAATAATAAGCTTATAAATGACTTAAGCTCTAAGTTAGAGAAACAAGAGTCAGATTTCTGAGAGTAAAGGAAGGAAGAATGAAGTTAGAAAGTAGAACCAATTTTAAAGAACTTTGGATGTGAAAGCAATGAGAAAGCTAGAAGGAGATGGAGGGATAACTAACAAAGAAGGTCTTGAGGATATAGAAGGTGATTAGATCCAGAGCATAGATGAAGGGAGCATTCTTAAACAGGTGACAGGACTCCCACCTGTAGGCATTTAATTTTCTATGGAGTAGTATATTAGGTCATCAGCTGTGAGTGATGGGGAAGGCAGTGAGTTTGGAGATTTAAAGAC
>PVKH010003207.1:14567-25486 GCA_004027955.1 Chaetophractus vellerosus
TTATGATTATATAAACTTATCATCTATAGCTTTCAGATAATTAGTATCCTGTTGTGGTGCAGAAAAGAGATATCTGGTGCAGGCTAGTGGACTCTGGAGGAGAAGAGTAGAATTTGAGAGTCCAGGGATACCAAGATGAACAGAGTTCATGCACAGAATTCTGAAGAGGGGAGTGCTGCATAGAGAGAGAAATCCTCTTATTGCAGAGAGGTCCCCGTTGAATAGCAAGGAAAGTAATAAGTAGCAGATATACATGAGGAAATTATCCAAGGCCAAGAAAAGAACCACCCCAGTATATTATAGGGAATATTTCTTGGCTTCACACAGAGGGTTGGGAATTGTACTTGTCCCCACCAGCCAAACTAGAATCTTATATTTCACAGGATATTGAGTAGAACACTATTTTCTGATCCCACATAATAAATCTTAGAAGCAAAACCTGAAAGGATCAAACAATTTCCAAGTAACTTAATTGCATTTGAGAAAAAAGTCTAAGAATAATTATAGGAATACAAAATATCCAGCACCCAACAAAGTAACCATCACAATGTGTGTCAGCCACTCAAAAATTATCAGACATGCAAAGAAGTAGAAAAATACCACCCAAAAGGAGGAGAAAAATCAATAAATCAAACAGATCCAAAAGTGATGCAGATACTAGAATCAGTGGACAAGAACATTAAAAGTTTTTATAACTATATTTAACATGTTTAAATACTTAAGTAAAAACATTGAAGATTTATAATGACCTAAATCAAATTTTTAGACATGAAAACAAAAATGTCTGAGATGAAAAATACTCTGGATGGGATTAATCATGGTTATACATCGTAGAAGAAAGGATTCATGAATCTGAAGTTAACAATAGAAACCATCCAAAATGAAATACAGAGAGACAACTTGTTACAGTTTGATGTAATTATGAATTCCAAAAATCGATATTGAAATATGCTTGTAAACTGATCTGTTCATCTGGGCATGATTGGGTTATGATTAGGGTGTTGACTGGGCCACATCAGTAGGGCGTTGAGCCCCGCCCCTCAGTGGGTGTGGTCTCAAGTATAAAAGGCAAGGCAAAAGACAGAGGGAGAAGATTTGAGAAGCAGATTTGTGAGAAGCAGTTCTGATGCTGGAGAGGACGCCCCAGGAGAAGAAAAGTGAGCCGTTCGCCTGATAGTCTACAACTGACCTTGTGGAGATAGCAGAAGAGCTAAGCCCAGAGAGAAACGCAGCCCCGGGAACAGAGGAAACCACGAAGCCTAAACCCTGGCAAACGTCAGCAGCTGTCTTGCTCCAACACGTGACAGTGGACTTTGGTGAGGGAAGAAATGTATGCTTTGTGTCCTGGTAACTGTAAGCTTCTACCACAAATAAATACCCTTTATAAAAACCAACCAATTATTGGTATATTGCAAAGGCACCCTTTGGCTGACTAATACACAACTTAAAAAAAAGTATCAGTGATCTCTGGGACAACTACAAGAGGCTTAACATATGTGCAATTGGAATGCCTAAGGGAGAGAGGAAGGAGGGGAAACTGAAAAAAATATTTGAATAAATAATGCCTGAAATTTTCAACACAGAGAACCAAGAAGCCTAAGGAAAACCAAAGCACACAAAAAAGTGAAAATCCTAAAAGGAGCTAAAGGAAAATACATGTAGCATAAAGAAAGAAAAAATAAGGATGGCACAGATTCCCAGTGGAAAGAATTCAAGCAAGAAGACAATTTTAAAGTACTGGAAAAAACTGAATTTCTATCCCCTGTAGAAAAATATCTTTCCAAAATGAAGGTTAATAATTTTCAGCCAGATGAAAGGTGAAATAATTCATCACCAGCAGACCCTTACTCCAAGAAATGTTAAAAGAAGGTTTCCAGGCATAAAGAAAATGATGCGAGAAAGCAATATGGATTGACACACAGGAATGAAGAAGTAAAATTGTCTTTATTCATAGATAACACTATTATCTATGCAAAAAAGACATTGAAATCTATAAGAAAATCCACAAGAATGAATAATTGAATTTAGCAAGGTTACACTGTACAAGATCAATATTCAAAACTCCATTACTATCTATACATTAACAAGTAAAACTATTCTGAATTTGATATAAAACAGTAAATTTTACAATAATATAAAAATATGAAATATTTAGGGAAAAACCTGACCAAAGAGGTGCAACAACTATATACTGAAAACTAAAAAACATTGCTGATAGGAATTAAATAACACTTAATGGGGAATTATACCACATTCATGAATCTGAAGAATCAATATCATTAAGATATCAATCCTCCCCTGATTGGTCTATAGATTCAACACAATTCTAAAATAGAAAATATTTGCAAATCATGTATTTTTAAATCCAGGATATATAAAAAAAACTCCCAAACTGCAATAATAAGCAAACAAATACCTCAATAAAAAATAGGCGAAAGATTTGAAGAGATACTTCACCAAAGGAAATACATGAATAGCAAACAAGCACATGAAAAGGTATTCAACATCATTAGTCATTAGGGAAATGCAAACTGAAACCTCAAGCAGATATTACTACACATCTATTAGAATGACAAATGTAAAAGATTGACCAACACAAATGTTGGGGCCATGTGGAGTACTTGAAACTCTCCCATACTCTGTTTTCATGGGATACAAAATGGTTCAGTCACTTTAGAAGACAATTTGACAGTTCTGTAAAAAATTAAACAAATACCTACCATATGATCCAGTCATTCCACTCCTAGATACTTATGCAAAAGAAATGATAACATATATTCACATAAGACTTATATACAAATGTTCCTGGTAGCTTTTTCTGTAATAGCTAAAAGCTGGAAATGACCTAAATGTTTACCAACAGGTGAAAGAATAAAGTATGGTATATCTATACTATGAACTACTACTCAGCAATAAAAATGAATGAACTATTGATTCATGCAAAACTATGGATGAATCTCAGAATAATTATGCTGAGTGAAAGAAGCCAGACCAAAAAAATAAAAATAAAAAGTACATATTTTATTATTTCTTTTATATAAAATTATTGAAAATGAAAACTAAACTATAGTGCCAGAAAGCAGATCAGTGTTTGCCTAGAAGAGTGTGGGATGGGGTAGGCAGTGAAAGGGATTACAAAAGGGTAGAAGGAAGCTATTGAGGGTGAGGCATATGTTCAATATCTTGATTACGGTGAAATTTTCATGGTGCATGCATATGCCAAAATGCATCAGTTGACACTTTAAATATGTGTAGTTCAGTGCATGTCAACTCTACCTCAATAAAGCTGTTTAAAAAGACCCCTACTTTTACCCTATTTCCCTTGCCTCCACATCTATAACTACTATTAAAATTGATATGTATCCTCTCAGTGCATTTATTTTTACGTTTTCTATACTTGTGTGTATACAATATATTCTACTGTTTTTGTGTGTGTTTTAAATCTACATAAATGTTAATATAGTGTACACTTTACTTTTCATTGGCTCTAATCTCTCCAGAGTGTTGTGAAGTATATATGAGCTTCACTTTTGAAGCTGTATTGCCTGCTGGGAAGAAGCCAATATTACCCCAGGATGGGAATAAAACAATGAAGAGCAAACTTTTTCTACAATGGAAAAATGAGAATAAAAGAAAGGAAAGAAAAGATGTGATAAGGAATATGGAAGAGAGGATGTTAAAAGTAAGCCTAGTAAAATATTTCACAATGAAACATCAAGAGTTCTATAATCATAAAATAGGAATTAAAGGGATTTAAGATGAGACCATTAAAAAGATCTTTAAGAGGCTGCAGGGAATGAAAGTAGGATAAAACAGAAATGTCATGTAAAATGTCTTACATAAACTGCTGGTTAAATCCAGAGAGTGTTGAAGGGTATAGAGAAAGAAAGCACCTGGGAGAAAAGGTTACCTGACAGGTAGCTCATGAATGCACTGAAGGAATTAACCAGTAAGCGCAGACTAGAAGGTTCAGAAGACCATCCGAGAGAGTTTATGGGTTCTAATAAAAAGCGGATTGTGAGGAGAGTACAACAGAACCAACATTTATTGAAAGCTTTATCAATTAGAATTAGGTTCAGCTGTAAGTGACTGAAATCCCAATGGCTTAACAAGATGTAAGTTTGTTTCTCTCTCACATAAAAAGCATTCTAGAAGCAGACAGTGCAGGGCCTTTATGCCAGCTGCAGAGGGTCCTCGGGGAGCCGCCCAGATTTCCTGCTCACCACTCCACCATCCCCAGGGTGGAGACCGTCATCATTGTTCTGTATATCTGCTGCAGCATCTCATGGTTGTTCCAAAGGAGAGAAAGAAACGAAGAAGGAACAAAGGATACATACAGCCCACAGTCTCCTTGGGAGGCTTCCAGGAAGGTGTCACACAGCTCTTCTGCTTTCATTTCATTGGCCATAATTTAGTGTCCTGGCCACATCCAGCTGCAAAGGAGTCAATCTCCAATAGTAGATGACAAGCCATCTTTGCCACAAACTCTTTTAGGCTAAACATTTTTATACACACACACACACACACACACACACATCAACCCTTACAAGGTAGACATTTTTAGTCCGATTTTAGACATGAATAAAATGTGGTTCCATGAGTACAAGTAAATTATTGACAATCACAGCTAGGATTAAACTTGAAATCTGTCTGGCTCCAAAATGTATATTCTTTTCACTGTTTTTTAAAAATAGGAAATTTAAGAGTCATGGCCCTGGAGTAAAGATTCTTGAGAAGAGCACAAATATGAATGTAGAAAGAAAGCAAAGAACCAAGCAGAAAAATAAAAGACCTTGTAGTAAAAGGACAGTGACTTAACAGTTTTGTGGGGTGGTTTTGATAAGAAATAGGTAAGCGATTCAAGGAAACACTTTTGGCTTGTGTCAGTGAAAACTGGGCCTTGTACAGGTCCACAGTACCCTACTTACAATTCCAAATCCCCAAATATCTGAAAACCAAAGTTGTTTTTTTCTCCTAAATCGTTTATTAGCAAAATCTAATTTAAACAGATGTGAGAGTCTTGGTATTTGCTATTTAACTTATATTGTGTTATTATTCATTAGTTTCACACAGTGATATTAATGGCCTTGACTATGGGGACTACTCTACCACTTAGGATGCTATGTATATATGGTGTATGCACAATATTATCTTTAAACGTCTGAAAATGTTTTTTTAAGAAATATATCTGTCCCTAAAGGTTCAGATAAAGAATAAAAAAAAAAAGTCTTTCTATGCTTGAGAATGAAAAAAGGCAATATCTGTTAAGGTGTTTGGGGATGACTTAAGAAAGTCATAAATGTAGAATTTATAATAATAATTATTATTATTAATCCATGGCTGGGTTGGCTCATTTGACTTTAGCACAGCAAGTAAGTACCTGAGGTGTGTTTTCTTCCATAAAAAGAATGTCTTTAAATTTACTTTGAATATACATTTCTTAGATATATTATTATTAGGTATGTTTTATGATTTATGCAGACATTCTAATTAGCTGGGCTCAATTTGGTTGTAGAAAAATCTTCCTCAGAGAAAACATTTTTATGTGTGGCAAATCCCCGAAGACTCCTGACTGTAACACAAATCACCAGTTTACCAGAGCAGAGGCAAATGTGAGGTCATTAAATAGATAAAGATATAAAAATGCTGCATCTTGTTCTAAAATAGTATGTCTAAGTACCTCGCATACAGGTGAAATGCACCATAAAAACACATAAACACGTTGTCCCTCAATAATAAGAGGAATTATCATTAGCATCAATATAGAGACAATCAGCATGAGAAGGTTTTGAAGAATTTAAAACTTTGCTGCCAAGTCTGCTTGTTAATTCACAATTTCTAGGGCTTTACTATTTACTTACCATGTGAATTTCTACAAATTGTAAAATTTTTCTTTATCTCCAGCAGTGGCTATCATTAAGTCGAATATTTTTGAGCTCTTACAAAGAAATCCAATCAAGAGAGAACGTGTAGATTTGCTAATATGCATCGTTCTTTTAATGACACCCTTAAACATGCCATATGAATGCCATAAAACATTATTTCCTAAATGAGCAGCACACTTTTCAAAATACTGTAAGGCACATCTATGTTGTCATTTTAGGACCCAGAGACCTATCAAGTTACAAGGATTATAAACAAAAGAAGAAAATCTTTATTTCCATGTTGCTTTTCGTCAATAAAAGAAATTTGTTATTGTATTACTGCGTTGTTTTTTTACCACTTCAAGATGATGATAAAAGCAGAGGATGGTGAATTAAGAACTAAAGAAGTTATCGATAGCTTGATGATAACAAGAGCTAACCAGATATGTTATCTTACTAAAAGTAAATAAGAGGGAATACAGAAACCCAATACCATGTAACGGAAAAGCTCTCTCCATTTTTTGTTCTCTTTGCTTCATTCCCACAATACTAAAGAAGCAAAAGAAATCTAGAGTTAAACCCGAGGGTGGTAGGAGAGCAGACACAAGCCTCTCTCTGGATGCCTTGGGGATGTGGTGGGGTGGGGTAGGGGGACGGACACTGCTTCAGATGAAGCAGATGTGTTTGGAAGGGTTCAAAGCCCTCCTTTCTGTATTTAATTATCACCTACTATATGCAAGTTGCTATGAGTAATACAAAAGGGAGGAGTTTATAATCCACTTAGTGAGATAAAAGGAAAAAACAAAAATTCTATTGAAGGCAGCACAGGATGAATAACAAGTGGGCTTCAGAACTGATATGCACATAGGCATTTACAGGAGGGAGAGATTAATTGGGAATATTCAGGACTTGTTTTATGGGCTCCAGAAGCAGAGTGACTTCCTTTTTCACTGCCTCCAGGATCCCTATATCCTAGGGAGGAAGGCAGGAAGAAGAAGCAATGGGGTAAAGCAGGTAAGCAAGCCCCCGTGCTTGAACTCTGGGGCTCCAAAAGACAAACATCTCCCCACCCCAATTTGTCAGCACCTGGCCAGTGCGGTTGAGAGCACTCCCCCTTGAGCCCAGGGAGAAATATGGCTGCCTCCAAAGGTGAGAGCTGGTCAGCAGACAGGAAAGAAGGGGAAGACAGAGAGGAAGAAAAATGAGCAAATTAGGGAAAGATGGCTCTCTAGGCAGACGAGGGGGTTGGGTATTCTTGTCCTGGTCTTAAAACATATCTAGGACAAGTTTGTGGAAGGTGGATTCACAGTTATAGGTAAAAGCATAGGTGCTAAATTATTTTACTAAATTTTCTTTAGTCCTGCAAGCAAGAGCACCATAAACCTGTAGAAAGACTGATTCACAGAAAAAGCCCAGTGCAGATCACATAATGTAAAACAGTAATTATGCTGGCAATTACTCATTTTAAAGTCTAAGCAAGCTGGCTTTAATAAACCACAAACCACATATCACAAATACTCTCCTTTTTATTACAATAAAATAGCACGTTCAAGCTTGTAATTGCTTTATAGGCCTAGAAATAGAACGTTGATGAGATTATTTCCACAGGGTTCAAATATTTATGAAAATTCTAATAATTTTAAAAGTCAAAACACAAACATTACCAAAAATTTTTTAAGCCATAAAATAAAACAGGCTCTCTGCTGCTTTTCCTATTGCCTCCAAATGAAGAATTAACATTGGTCTCACATTTACTAGCATCTTGAAGTAGGAACTGCTTAGGGGCCATTTCAAAGAAAATATTTTGTAGGGAAATTTGGATGGTATATGTCTGGAGTGTTTCTAAAAGAACAAGCTTCTTTATAAAGATGCACCCTCAGAATATATTTTAGCTATTTCTTCTGGAAAAATTTACTAAATTAGCTTCATTATTTAAAGCAAGACGTTATAGTTGAGAGAAGAGATGGGAATAAATCATGAAAGAGAAAGGAGGGACAGAGATGGCTGATGAATACATTTAAAAATAGAAGCCACAATGGCTAATCTAGGCATTTACCAAATGTTGGTATTCACTCATTCACTCATTCTCTCATGTAACAGATTTATAATCAGGGCCTCTTCTGCACACAGCATTTTTCTTTAGAAGTTACCTTGTAGTTATTAAATTATTTTTCAAATTAAATCTTACATTACAGGACATACAGAACAGGTCAGAGGTATTTTATTTAGTTATATGTATGTCTTAAGTTCAAGTTTATAAGCTTTGCATAGTCAATTATCAAACAATATGGTTATTTTGATGAACCCCAAAATTTCAGATTTCAGTTATAGAAGTCAGCATCCAATTTATTTCCTGTTGGTTTGTTTTTTTGTTGTTGCTGCTTACACAGTATGGAAAAAATATTGATTGCTACCAAAAAGGAACAGTTAGTAACAATTCCTTAAAACCAAGACAGCATGTCTTGTAATCTTAGGATACTCTTCAATTAAATAGAGATGGAAGAAAAACTTTGATCTGAGGTGTGCACAAAAATCCTAACCTGGCATTTATTTATAGATTCAATAAATCACTCTTTAAGATATAGCAGTGAGAAACTGTTTGCTACCCTGATGGAATTCAAATCTGGAGGGAAAGACAGACATGAAACAAAATTAATTACACATATAATTACTTCATGACCATTGTAATAAGTGCTATGGAATGCTGTGAGAATGTGAAGCTGGATGCTGACCTAGACTGGGGCATTCAGGGACTCTCCCGGATTTGGTGGTTGGTTGGTGGAAGGATGGGGAAAAGGAGGTACCTGAGGGAATCCTGGAGGAGAAGCAGGTTTGTTACTACTGTCTTGTTTTGCAGGGCAAGGGGAATCATACGTGGTAGTCTCCAATGGATTAAAATTTGGAACATCACAGCCTTGAGGGTATTTCATTATATTTTTAATAGATAAATTATGTATTAAAATGTGAAATGTGTGGTACACATATGTGGAACCTCTAAAGTACCTCTCAGACTTCTCAGGTTGCCTTCTGCATCAGAGATGTTCTTGGGGACAGACAACAGAGTTAAGTCCAAGTTCACCGCCTCTGCCTTGAATGGCACCAGGCAAGTTACATCACATTTCTGAGTTTCAGTTTCCTCACCCGTGAAATAAAAGCAAGAAAGCCTACTTCATAGAGTAGTTGTGAGGAATAAATAAAATTAAATATGAATGGCTCCTTGTACAGGTAACTGTTAGCCATGTAATATATGTTTCATTAACATATCCTTATTTCTTTCTTCTTTACTCCTCTGGAAACCAGGATTCAGAATACACAATTGTTAGTATCAGTTTGAGCATTAAGTGCTGTTTTCTGTGTGAAAGTATATAGTATGGTGAATATTCTCAAAAAGTATTGGGAGAGGAAAAAGAAAAACTGGTGCAGCATGAGAAATGTGGCACTTCACACTTAGTTGGAACCAGACATTTTATTCTTCCCAATACCTGCTCCCTTGGAGAGAAAATTATAGAAGGGTTAATATGCCATCCCTTTGGCAAATGACTTCCTACCTGAACACTAAGGCAATGGTACGCATTGTAGGAGATTCATTTCATGCAAATAGACAACAGAATCATATGGTCTGCCACAGGGGTGTCCCAACTCTATAAAGCTATGCTTTCTTTCCCTTTCATGGCTCTATCCTTTTCCTATTTATGGGTTCAAAAACAGATCAATGTACTCTACTCATAAATTACTCCTGTATGTTTGCTGACATTCCAGACAGAGAGAGCTAGACATTCTCATGCTGCCCAGCTTCCAAGTAATTTCCCATCAGAGCTCCACACTTCAAAATTCTGATTTGCTGGTGGACTCAAATGTCTTGCTCACCTGGGATGGAGAACAGTCACACCAGGCATTTTTCCATTAGAGTGTGGTTTTAGTTCACTACCTTCATAGCTAACTTTTGCTCTTATCCTTGGCTCACTTAGCTACACTAATGCATAGGTCAAGAGCATTTGCTATCTTTTCCTTTTCACTTTACTTTTACTGTATGCCATCTCTTAAAAGCTTGAAAGCCACCCATATCCTTTCTGGAACAAGAACAGACACAAAATACTATTGATATAGGCAGATATGTGGATAGATAAATGGATGATGGGGGGGGTACTATTATGGGTGGATTTCTAAAAATACCTCCCTGACCCTGGTTAATTAGATGGTAATTTAGATGCTGCTTGTTTTGAAGGAATTTTGCAGCTGTTAATCAGGTGGGCCTGATCTAATCACACAAGCCCTTAAACCCAGAGCTCCTTCTCCAGCTGATAGGGGAAAAGAAGACAGAAACCCCAAGCTTGAAGATGGAGAGGGCCACATGAGAAGAAATGCAAGTGGCTCTAGGAGCAGAGAGCAACCCCTGGCTGATGGCCAGCAGGACCTCACTTCTACACTGACAAGGAACAAAGTTCTGCCAACAGCCTAAAGGAATTTGGAAGCAGATTCTTTTCCAGGCCTCCAGATAAAAGCTCAGTCCTGTCTACACTTTGATTTTACCCTTGTGATACCTAGGTATCACAAGAAGCCAGGTGAGCCCACTAAGCTTTCCAGTGTATAGAACTATAAGCTAAGTTTGTGGTAATTTGTTATGCAACAACAGAAAACGAATGGAGATTTATAGATGGATGGATGGATGGATGGAAGGATGGGAAGAGAGATGGTAGGTAGATAGAGCAGGCAGCATTTTGCATTAATTAAAACAATGGAAAATTGAAATAAGTTACATAAGGGCATATTATAGGACGGCTGTTTATTAGTGAGTTTAGAGCAAGTATACCTGCTTGGTTATTGCTGGAGATAGAGTTTAAGTTTCACTTTTAGTTATTATTTCTACAATAAAGATTCTACCTCCAGTTTTAATATAAAGTCAAAGATACAATTCCACATCACTTAACAATGGCGGGTTAGCTTTCAAGTTGTTCCTGTCTGCTAGGCTTTAGACTTCTACTAGGCTATTTCATTACCTGTCCAGAACAATGTCCACTTTTAAAAATATCTCCATTTAGTGCCTCAATGGAATGC
>PVKH010003208.1:0-25384 GCA_004027955.1 Chaetophractus vellerosus
CATTATGTGGATGATGGCATGTAGTTATACTTAATTTACTTGAAGTCACTATTTTTATCCATTGAGGTCAGATTGGTGACTAACTCATTTGAGGAGGAAGAGGCTTAAGCATATTTGAACTAGATAGGCTTATTTGTATAGATATTGATTTTCTAATTTTTATCACTTTGATTATGTTTACTTCAGAAGATTTTATATGATTTTATATGAAATACGGAATGATGAATTTACTTTTCTTCAAGCTAAAATTTGAGGCCAATTAGAAAAAAATATGGAAAAATGTGCTCCCTTTTATTTCTTGTAGCATACATAGGTCTGCTATTTAGAGGCTGGAAATTCTCTAACTATTTTGGTTTTCTCAACACCCTTTCTAAAATGCTTCTCGTAACTTCTCATTGCCCCTCTGATAAAATGAAAACTCCTTATCAAGATTTATAAGTCTGCCTGTTCTGCTTGCTCGTCTTTAACCCACTTCCCAACCTGCTCTACAGCAATACACAAAGTCCTTCATGTCTCCCTTTTAGCTCTCATTTCGGGGCCTTCACCTGCGTTCTTCCCAGTGACTGCATCACTCTTTCCCCATCCCTAGTCTGGTTAACTTCTGAGTTTTCAGATATATGCTTAAAGGCTCTCCTAGAGTGGGAGATATACACCTAATATGTGCTTTTATATACCATTTTATATTTCCCATTGTCATAATAATGAGCTTTTAAATTTTTTTCAGATACAATGTAAGTCCTTTGAAGCCAAAATCCAAGAGCTCCATAAATAAGTCTATCCAGTCCTGCTTATCATCTTATTCCTGCACTATAGCAAGAATAGCACAAACTAAATAAGACTTGTTCACTGAATAAATAGGTCAATGCTTGAAATACCTAGATTTGAATCTTAATTTGTCACTTAGTAGTTGTGTGCCTTTGGGCAAATAAAGAGAATTATACTGATGACAATAGTTTTCATAGAGATAATAATAGCTGCAGCAGCAATCACTGATATTTACAGAACACTTGTTATGTACATGCATTCTCCTTTATGTTTACTTATATTAATTCATTTAACACCCATTGTCAGATGGACAGGGGTGTTAAAGGATTTGTTCAAAGTCACAGCTCATTAGAAATCAAACATCATTGAAACTTTGTATCTGAAGTTCATATTCTGAAATACTGTTGTTTAATAAAGGCCCCAGTTCTTTATTTATAATCGGTTATTATAAATATTCCAAAGATGGGTGATGAAGAAGAAATGTTCCAATCTGTGCTGTGCCTACCACAATGTCTGATATGTGGTGAAAACTCAATAACTGACAGCCATTATATAATAATATATATCGAATACCTTGCTCAGTGCTTAAAATGGTAGGCTTTCAATAAATGTTACTTCCTTTCTTTTCTCTCTTCACCCTTATTTAGAGCAAATCCTAGACAACTACTAGTGTGAAAGAAAGGTCACAGACACATTGCAGTGGCCTCCAAGAAAAGGAGTTATAATTCAAATTGTGGAAGAGCAGCACACATTTAAAAAGAAAACAGTGTCATGCAACTGAGTGAAATACTTTGCTGGGACTGTGATAAAATGTCTTGCATTTGAATAATAATTATTACCTTGAAAGCACGTTCATATCCCTAATGTCATTTTTGTTTTATAGCTGACCTTGAGAGAAAGGAGAGAATATCACAATTCCCATTTTATAAAGAATCTCAGTGACTTGCTGGAGACATAAGTAGTTAGGGGCAAAATAAGAAATTATGTCTGTGGAGTACTTGTTATGTGAAATTATAATTTATCATCAAAACAGAACATTTTTAAGAGTGTAATGGGAACCTCAGCATTTAAACTGGGACCACATAGATGAACTATGACTGTCTAGGGCCAACCAGGACATATGGTACATTTACTCACATTTCCCTTATCTGTCCACCATTTCTGTTTTCTTGCCCTAATAAGCATCATATTGATTTACAATCTCCCTCTCTTCCTTGATCACCAGAGGATGAGTTATTCTTCCCCTTCAGGGCAACCAGAGTTCCATCTTGCATGTGCACAGGCATATGTATGAAGATCAAACATATATCTAGTTGAAAAGAAATGAGAAATTGACCTTGATGCACTGAAAATATATATATTTTTTGAGAAAATGTCCTGGGCTGCAAAAACTGGCATAACTTGATATCTTTTGCTTCTGTGACTATACTTTCTTTTTGACCAATTGAACCTCCTTTTATCAGCTGCATTAAAGAATAACAACAGTCAGACCCAATCATACTGGAGAAGAATTTGCTTATGTTGCTCCATCTATATAGAATTTGTGTTTTAGTGAAGCAAGAAATTGTAAGAATTATTAGTATTGGCTGAAAAGATAACCTCATAGTGACCATCCTTTTTCATTCAATAGAAGATAGCGATGGAATTCAATTTCATAAACAGGATTTATAAACAGTATTACAAAATAAAAATTTTTGTTTAAATTATTTTCTCCACTTGTGGTGTTAAAAAATTATGGATGGGAAATGGATGTGGCTCAAGTGATTGGGCTCCTGACTACCATATAGGAGGTCTAGGATTCGATTCCTGGGGCCTCCTCATGAAAGGCAAGCTGGCCTGTGTGGCGAGCTGGCCCAAGTGGCGCGCTGGCTCCCCGGAGAGCTGACGCAGCAAGATGACGCAACAAAAGGAGACACAGAGGAGAGACAATAAGAAACACAGCAGACCACGGAGCTGAGGTGGTGCAAGAGATTGAATGCCTCTCTCCTACTCCAGAAGGTCCTAGAATCAGTTTCTGGTGCTGCCTAAAGAGAAGACAAGCAGACACAGAAGAACACACAGAGAGCAGACAGCGAGTGCAAAACAACAAGGGGAGGGGGATAAATAACTAAATAAAAATAAATCTTAAAAAAAAAAGTTACAGAGGGGAGCAGATATAGCTCAAGTGATTGAGCTCCTGTTTCCTATGTACAGAGGTCCTGGATTCGATCCCCGGTAACTCCTTAAAAAAAAAAAAGCTATGGAAATTGTTTTCCTTTTTACAAAAGTTATATTAGTGTCATATCAAGAATTTTGTTGAATGTATTAATTTTAAATTTCTATCTTAGTCATGAAGGTTGTTGATTGCAATGTGAAATGATTTTCTATTTTAGTAGAATTTTACATTTTTACTAGGTAGATACTTCACTTTTTAGAAAGTCAAATATGACAAAGAAATTATTATCAAAACATGCTCTGGTTTTATATAAACCAAAAAGCACACACAGCTGGATGAAAAGTCAGTGGGATTGAGGAAAACATTTTATTACACTTACTGATTTTCTGAGAAAATATTAGCAGTTCCAAGCAATGAAGTCTCCAAGAGAAGGGAAGGTAGCTAATTGAGGTACCAATTTGTTCCTTTGATATCTGTATAGAGATTCTGAGTATTACAAAATTCTACAACTAAGTTTTTTGGTGTGCATAAGAAATTATTTTATAGATGCATTTTTAGAAGTACCAAAGTATAAAAAGTATAACCTTCTGTTTGGTGACTTGGCATATTGTTTACAATAAGGTAATGAATGTGCTTTTATATGGAAGTTAAAATGGTAGTGTTTGATAGCTTTAATAATTTGAGTTTTCTGAATAAGAAGATGTCAATACAAAACTGGTAAATATTTATTTTGGGAAAATTTCAGTTTTGGCAGCATCAAACCCACACTTATTTATTAAAAGTAGTGTGAGTAGGAATAGCACAGGATAAGAAGGTACTCTTGAAATTGAAAGGCAATCAGAGTTATGATATTTTTTACACTGATTCTCAATCAGATGCTTTGCTTACATCACCTCAGTAACAGAGCAGTGACAGCATTTTGATTTTACTTCCTCTTGCCGTGTTTGCAGAGTGGGGATGGGAGATGCTTCTATCAGTTGGAAATATAAATGCAGTAGCTAAATAAGGAGATAATCAATTTATCTCCCTAATCAGTTCCTGGAAAATTAATAGTGAAAAATAATTTAGTGCCATTTATAATGTTTGAACAGCTATTGGTGAGCTGTTACATTGAAGATGACAGAATCACAAAACCCACATAATTTTCCAGAATTTTCCAAATTGTTTAAATCATTTAAATGTTCATCTTGAATAAACTTCATATTAGTCAAATAATTCATTCGACAGGTGTTTTATTTTCCTGCTATCAGCCAATAAAACTCTTAAGCATTCATCCTAAGGTGTTCAAACAGATCTATATCTCAGAGACAAAACTAATAATTTAACTGTTTATATAAAGGGGGGAAATATCTGCATGTGTGAGTGCATGTGTAGATACATAACACATATTCACCTAAATTTCTCAAATAATTGAAAGTGCTACTTTGGGATTAATTATTTGTGCAACTCTTTACCTATGCATTGACTCCTTACTATCTATTAAACTAAATGCAAAGTTTTTCAGAGTTGGAGCTTGCATTCTTACCTATCTTTAAATCCTTTCTCTTCACATAGATATTCTGTAGTGTCTGTTGAAGGAACAAAAATCAAAGTCAATCTTGTTAACTAGATATTGTTCTGCATCTTTATAAAATGTATACTCTGTAGATGTGACAGTGTTTGGTTTTGAAATTTTGCTATCTTCTAGAAATTGTTTTCAGTAGTCATGTAAACAAAATATTATGAAGAAACAATGTCTTTGGTAACCTTAAAAGCAAGATTTCATTAGACACTGTATTTAACAGGCCTATGCATCATTGAAAGTAGGTTCTCTCTCCTTATTGACTGTTTTGTCTTTAGGTATCTCATTTATGTTTTACATAGAAATCTATAGGACTATCTTAGAAATGTACTTAAATACATCTGCTGCTCAATAAAATTTTATGTTCTAAGACAAATGCTACCAACTGAAACTTTGGGCCATCTCTGAGTCTGGAGTAGTTGTAACATTTCCTCACATTTTCCTCTACATATATGTAAATATGTTCATGAACATGCATACATACAGCATATTTAGTATTAATTTTGAGCAGCTATAAAAGTTTTGTCTTTCAGCAGATGGTCATTATAGGAGCAGTGGCAGTTAGAAAGATAAGTGGGGAACAATTCCTGCCTTCTGGGCACTCATAATCTAGTATACAAAATAAATTGAACAGAAATGACTTTATTGTGAAAATGCAACAAGTGGCCCTGATTACCTTTGGATGGGGCAATCAGGAAAGCATTTTTAGATAAACTGGTATTTAATTGGCACCCAACAGGTAGAGAAAAGCAAGAGAACTGGAAGCAAGTTTGAACCAAGATAAAAAAAAAAGCCCAAAAATTATGAGACATAGACAGGAAAAAGTTCAACTGAGGAAAATTGTGGAACATGGTGAGAGGGTAGTGCTAGAGTGAAGCTAAAAGTTAGTGTTTAATGCTAATCTCAAAACTTTACATTTTACAGAAGGTATAAGAAGGCTGTTAGTTTGATGTAATTATGAATTCCAAAAATCCATATTGAAAATTCATGCTTGTAAACTGATCTCTTTATCTGGGCATGATTGGGTTATGATTAGGGCATTGAGCCCTGCCCCTCAGTGGGTGTGGTCTCAAGTGTAAAAGGCATGGCAAAAGACAGAGGGAGCAGATTTGAGAAGCAGTTCTGATGTTGGAGAGGACGCCCGAGGAGAAGACAAGTGAGCCGTTTGCCTGATAGTCTACAGCTGCAGCCCTGGGACGAGAGGAACCCAAAAGCCTGAACCCTGGCAAACATCGGCAGCTGTCTTGCTCCAACATGTGGACTTTGGTGAGGGAAGAAATTTATGCTTTGTGGCCTGGTAACTGTAAGCTTCTATCCCAAATAAATGCCCTTTATAAAGACGACCCAATTATTGGTACATTTGCAAAGGTACCCCTTTGGCTGACTAATACAAAGGCCATAGGCCATTCTTTGTGAGGAAGGCCATGACACTGTAATCTAGCAACAGAAAAAACAAGCTTCTGTGGGTTTTTGAGCATTTCCTTTTTTGATCTGTGAAGTGTATTCGCTCTGGAAATTAATTGAAAGTTCTATTCTTTGAATGTTAGCTCTCATATGATAATAACTATAGTGAAATTGCTATGTCTTTAGGGCTGTTACAGGTAACTGATATTATAAAGCTAAATGTGTAACACATTTAACTTTTTATGCCTTTAAATTTCATTTCTATTTCATCAAAAATTATAGAGCTAACATTTGAAATTATGTTACATTAAACAATGATAGAAGGAGACACACAGAATCACTACTACAAATCAATTTGCCTAATGACGGTGACTCTAACAAGTTAACACCTTTAAGGAAAAACATCCCAGAAAAAAAATAACAAAGGTAAAAAAAATACCAAACAAGAAAAAAAAAAACTTTACAACACGTCACAGCATTTACATCTTCTGTTTTCACTTTTCTAAAAACTTAGGTTATAGACATTGTTCTCATTAATATTGGTAGATGAAAATACCCCAAGTGAATTTAGAAAACAAATGAGAAAAGGTACTTCTTAAAATTGTTAATTATAAAATTGTATGGTCTTAGAATAAAAATATCATTGAAAGTCATTTTATTCAACTTTCATATAAAGGACAGAAATATTTCCACCTCCTTTCTAGTTTTCATTCGGGGTTTTGTTTAAGCTTAATTCCTGATATATTTCTTTATTTTTCATGGCAGCTTCTGGAAACCACTTTTTTCTTGGGTTGACTGGAAATCAGGGGAAAACCATTTAGTGATCTAGTTGTTGTTTGTCTGTCCCACCACCATATCAAGGACACATTCTTCTTTCCTGTTAGACCTTTGAAGGTAATTATCTGCTCCTGTTTAGTTTTATTTTGTCTAAGCTAAACATACTCAAATTCTTTAAATGATCCATGCATAGAATAGATATTAGTACTTTGGTATCCCTTTTGTGGACTGGTTTTCAGGATTTTGAATTGAATGAACCAGTAAAGTAAAATCAATCCAAAGTTTCTTCAAATAGTTTCATGGAAGAAAATCTCTGCCATCTATATAATGTTGTCTTTATTTTATAAATGAGAATACAATTTTCACTTAGAAGTTGGAAGGAAGTAATCTCAGAATAATGCATTTTCTATTTTGACAACTCTATTTTATCACAAGTAGCTCATCTATGCACAGTGCAGTTCTTATTTTTCTCATTTATCCATGGATTAGAGGAAATGTCCTTATGGTCATCAGATCAGCATTTTGAAAGCACTCTCCTCCGTTACCTCTATTTTGTCAATACTTCTTTATAAAATGTTATGTCAGAATTAAACAACATACCCTCAGATGTAGTCTTCTCTTGCTTTGTACATTCTCCCTGTAAGAGTGCTTACAAATACTGCAGTAGTTAGTTTTGTCAGCTTTATTATTCTTTTTGTTTATGTTGCAGTCAATTGACTCTCTAAGCCCTGCCAAACCAAATCTTTATTTCACAATGAACTTCTTGATCACTTTATATTTATACTTATTCAATGTTATCTTTTTTGTTTTGGTCCAATATTGCATTCTGTCGATAACCTTAAAAATATTGATGATGTAATCTGTGAAGTTTGCTTTCAATATCTTCAGGTTGTCAAAAAAATTGAGTGGGAAAATTACACAAAACACATCTCAGAGCTGAATGTGTGTACCAAGAGTATTCCATGTTTATTTTGCGATAAAATAAATAAAAATTGAATCATGTAGTTATGAAAAAAATTTATGTACATATGAAAAATGCTCCCAAGGGTTGAAGATTTGGGGAAAACCACTTTGTATTTTTTATCATCTATTCACCAATTAAAAAAAAATAGCTGCATTGGTTTTGTCACACCAAACACATAGCTGTAATTAAAACAAAAAGAAGAGAGATGTATTATGTTGCTGCCAAGAAATCTGACAACTAATTTGGGGTCATAAAGACCAAGAGGCTACAGTGCATTTGTAATTCCAGAATACTTGAATGGATTGACACTCTATGGAAAAATGAATGAAAGAATTATAAGCATAACCCAGTTAAAAATGAAAAAGATGGCAATAAAGACTTAGTAGTGATGTGAAAAACTAGAAATGTGTCAAGATACCAGGAAAGACCCTATGATGAGAGGACAAATATCCAAAGCAAAGGGCCAATAGTCAAAGAGACAGGAAGTGTTACAGAAGAAAGCAGGTGATATTCATTGAATTGCTCTTTATCCAGTCTTGTTTAGTATAACACCCTCATACTCCTAGTTCTTAAAGACACAGTATATATATTGACATATTTAAACATCTGTTTGTTGCAAGCAACAAAATTTCGAACACCACTGGTAGTTTTATCATGGTACTACTGGAAGGGAAAAATGATCAAAACAAAACAAAAAAACACATGGTTATTTAATTATTCCATTTCATTTTCTTTTTAATGTATAATAATATTAAGTTAGGGTCATTATTTGAAAAGTGCAAACACATTTATATATATGCTGGCCTTTGCCAATTGTCTAATGTCTAATGTCCAACATACAGTGACTATTTGTTTTTTCATATGCTTATCTATTACTTAAAAGGTGATATATTGGCTATCAAGCAAAATATTTGAATCTGTAGTACTCTTGAAAAGGTTTATAACATAAACAGATTGATTTCTGGAAGCGACTTTAAGTTTTAGAAAATACATGTTATTTTTCTTATGTTTCCTTATGTCATGGCCAAATTCTAAATGTTGTCTAATATTTACAATGGAGACAAACATTTAGAATAGTAATAGATTGGCAATCTATTGTGGAAGAAAAGAAATCAAGAGTGTTGTATAGTTTGTATAGAGAATATATAGTGGTGGATTGTTAAGACAGCTAACTTACCTTTAAATTGCTAAATTTTGCTCATTTATTATTTTTGTTATATCCTTTTGTATCAAATAAGAAAGATAAGATCATTCTTGTATATATTACTGTTTATACAAAAATTTGACATCTGATAAAGTATTTTTGTTTTTAAAGATTTATTTATTTTATTACATATCTCCCCTTCCCCCCGCTGCGGCAATGCGCCGAGAGTGGTCACTGCGCAGGCGCGGCCTTCCCCGCTTGTGGGCGGTCTCTGCATCCGTTCACGGCCGGCTTTCAGTTCGCAGGTGGCTGGCTGCGCTCCATCCACGGGCGACCTGCCCTGCCCGTGGCGGCTCTTGCCATGTCCGTGGCAGCTTCTTGCCCTGCCCACGGCGGCTCCGGCCCACCCATGGCGGCTTGCCATTCTCAAGGCGGTCTGCCCGCTAGGAGAGGTCCCCGGGAATCGAACCCGGGGCCTCCCATGTGGTATGCCGGTGTCCTATCCACTGGGCTATCAAGCCGGCCCTGATAAAGTATTAAGATTGAATATATATTGCAAAATTTAAGCGTGATGTACATTTGTTGTTACTGTAAGCAGAGGTAAAATTCTAAGCTATGTTTACATAAATTATTTTTGATATTATTTTAAACTAGAAATACATGCTTTTCTAGGAATCAATAGTGATTAGGTTTGGGTCTCTTTTAAGTCTCATTTGGGATAGACAAACACTTATATATCTGTGAATATCTATGAATATCTACAGATGTATAATATTTATGAATTTCTGCATTACATCCACCGTGATGATTTAGCATTTACAGATAAATATTTTATAGGATAGTGCCCTAATGGAATTTCAATTTTTACATACCATTCAACAGATGGTATTTGCTTTAAAAATGTCTGTTGACATCAACTAAGTCTTTTTTTCCCTTTAAAGAAGTTTTTAATAATTTTTAAAAGAACCTTTATTACATCAATGTTACATAAAAAATATAAGGGATTCCCATATGCCCCACTCTCTCCCTCTCCCACACTTTTCCATATCAATAACATCCCTCATTAGTGTGGTACATTTTTTAAAATTGATGAACACATATTGAAGCATTGTTACTAACTATGGATTACAGTTTACAATATAGTTTACACTCTCTCCTGCACAATTTTGTAGGTTATGACAAAATGTTCAATGGTCTGTATCCATCACTGCAATGTCATGCAGGAGACCTCCAGTGTCCCCCCCCAAAAAAAACCAATATTATACCTATTATTCCCTCTCCCATCCCTCAGAACCTCTGGTGGCCACTGCCTTTATATCAATATAAGAGTTCTTCCATTGCTAGAATAATAATAAGTCTATAGTAGAATAATAATAAACCTAATTTAGTGCATTGTTCATCCCCCAATCTTGAGGATTTGGGGATGATAATGCCCACTCTCTTTCTAATTGAGAGGGGACTTAGATTCAATGGGGCAGATGGATGGAATTATCTTGCTTGCAGTTGCAGACACTCCTTGTTCCTTGGAATGGGTATTGTCCATCATCATCTCCTTGTTAGTTGTCCTGGGTGAGTCAAATGAACTGCAGAATCGGTGTTGCAACTCTGCTGTAATTCAGGGCTCAACTGGCACATGGGTGGATCAAAGATTTAAATCTCTAGGACATATATGTATCAAGTATAGTGCTAATTATAGATTCAAATAGAAGGGGCAGAAGAGCCATATGTAGAGAACCTATAAATGAGTCTAACTCTGTTATGCTGGGAAGCATAAAGTCCAAAGTAAAGCCCACTTACAGGGTGCCAAATTCCTTCCTTGTCTGTCTTGTTTATACTTTCTGCATGTCTCTAGAGCCCTCAGGAGCCCTGGTATTTGAGGCACTGTTTACTATGGTGTCACTGAGATCCTGCTGAGACTTGCAGAAGCATAACCTCTGGAATGACCTCCCAACTCATTTTGAAGTCTCTTATCCATAAAAAAACTCATTTGTATTTACCATTTCCCCCTTTTGATCAAAGTCTTTTTCCAGATGCATTGCTATTTGGCACTTGGTAGTAATCCTTTGGTGCCAGGGAGGCTCATCCCCAAGAGTCATGTCCCATGCATGGGGGAAGGTTTATATACTGAGTTTGGCTTAAAGAGAGGCCACATTTGAGCAACAAGGAGACTTTCAGGAGGTAACTCTTAGGCAGTATATAATACTAGACTAAGTTTCAATTTCACAAGAAAAGATTCATAAGTACAATCATCAATATCAAGGTCCTGGCGCAGTGATCTGTCTTTCTTCACTAGGCACTGCCCTTGTACACAGGGGATTCTTGCTGTCCTACTAGAGAATGTAGCAGAACTCCCAAGAATGGGAATTCAGTATTCTTTTGGGTATTTTGTGGCTCTCCACCCACTGAAGCAATACCCCATGAATGCTTAATATGCCTTTGAGGCATGTCCCGGATGAACCCCTTCCCATGCATGCCCCCCATCACTGACACTGTGCACCAGTGATCTTCCCCTGTCACTGTTGTGACCCTTCTGTGAATGTTTCAATATTTGTTCATCAATTGTAACAAATGTAATGTCCATGTGTAAAACTTTATTAATAGGGGAGATGGGAAAAGAGGGAGGGTGTTGGGTATATGTGAATCCCCTATATTCTCAATGTCACTTTTCTGTATCCTAAAGCTTCTTTGAAGAGAAAACGAAAAAAATAAGATACTGGCGGTATATATGGAAGAAATTGTCACTGTAAATACAGGACAACAGATCATGCAGTGATGACACAACGTCTACATTAAAAAAATTTTTTATTATTATTTCAAGTGTAAAAATTTGCTTTTGAATTTTATTGGTTATTTTTTAAATTATTATTTCATTTTCTTATTAATTTTATTTGTTATTTTGTTGGCTTCAGTTTTGGAGAGGTTTTGGATCACAAAATTAGGTCTTGTATAAAGAATAATCATTTATTTTTGTTCAAAAGAGGTTTCTGAAACAAAGTAATCTAGCCAGTTTGCTCTTTGTATTTAATCCAAAGACCAGTTGTTTTGCCATCAAGTAGCTTTAACTATTTTTACCTAAACATGCTCTCTAACCCTTAAAAAAATACAATGACACTTTTCAAGGTTAGTTTCCCATTATCTTTAACCCTGAAAGAAAGGTTCCATAAGCATATGAATGCAGTTTCTCTGCAGAGCAATGTGAAATATTATTGGCCCATTCTGTGCTGTTTTGCAATGAGCCTTACAATAATTTACCCACTCTAGAAAGGTTAAGATATATCACCCACCTGAAACCTTCTAAGCCTACAAAATAGATTATTTTATGATAAAGCAGCTTTCCTTTGTTATAAGGGTACTTTGCACTGGAGAAAATGAAGTTGTCACTTTAGAATGCTTAATAGTACCTTCCTCTCAGCTGTGTAGTTCAAAGAGATTAATCAATTTCGGGTTTGTTTTATCACTCAGAAAAGAGACTTCCCAATTAAAGTTGTCATCTGCTAGACTTTCACCTGTGTACCCTAGGATGTAATCTTTAAAGTAGGCTTTCTATATTGCTTTTTTCTTCTTTGCTTTATAGAGAAGATAAAGAAAGCATCAGCAATATCAAATCCAACACCTCTTAACTTTCTAAATAAAAAATGATTTTTCCCCGTCAATGAGTTTATTTACTAATTTTTAATATTTTACTTTATAACATCTTCTATGGGAATTGTTAAATCAGTAACTGCAGTGGAATTTTGTTGGTTGAATGCTAATATCAACTTAAAAGTATTGTTACCTGTTACTAATTTAATTTCATTATTTGTGAGCTTGTTTTGTTTGTTGCTTTTCTTTGTGTGTTCTTATTTCATGTCAGAGAAATCCAATATAATATTTTGTTGCTAGGGAATTACAACAAAGAGTAATTCTTATTTTTTTTTCCCTTTTCCATTCCTTTTTCCTTTCCTTTTCCACAAGGCAGGAATTCATATTATCTGAAAATTTCATTCAACAACACATCCAGATATAAAAAGTTAAATGGATGATAATTTTTTAAAGATTTATTTTTATTTATTTATATATCCCCCCCTTGCTGCTTGTGCTTGCTGTGTTCATTTGCTTTGCGTTTTTCTGTGTCTGCTTGTCTCCCCCTGCTGTGGCATCCCGCTGAGTCAGTTCACCGCACGGCAGCTTGCCTTCTCCAGGAGGCCCGGGGAACTGAACCCGGGGCCTCCCATGTGGTAAACCAGAGCCCTACCAATTGAGCCACAGCTGGTTCCCTGGATTATAATTTATAATGAGCCCTTAAAATTATTATGCACAATTTAGTATGAGTTAAATATTTACTAAATAATTATATTTTTGCATCTCTTTCTTGAGAAATTCAATTTTCATGGTTACTTCATGCAAAACTCAGGCCTACCTGTTTGATAGCCTTGAAGAGCCTATTGTATTTTCTAGTTTCAGTGGATTATCTCATTGTTTGAACTAGTTCTCTTTTGGTGTAGAATATCTCCTTTGATATGTGCTGAGCTGTCCAATATGGTAGCCATTGGCTGCATATAGCAATTGAACACTTGAAATAGTGTGAGACTGAAGACATGATTTTGAAAATTTTATTTAACTTTAAGTACCATAAATTTAAAGACTGATGCAGTATAAACTATTTTACATTAAACACATCTTTCATGTTTTACTGGGAGTATATTTTACTTTAAATGTTTGAAAATATAGCATCTGATTAAGATGTGCTACAAATGTAAAATTCTCACCAGAATTCAAAGATATAGTATGAAAAAGGAAAGTGAAATATCTCAGGAAAATTTTTTAATTGATTACATTCTGAAATTTTAAAATTTTGGATATATTGTGTTAAACAAAATACATTATAATGAATTTTGTTTCTTTTTACTTTTTTTAACATGGCTTCTAGAATATTTTAAATTACCTGTGTGTTTCACATTATATTATTATTATACAGTTCTGCTCTGGCAGTTCAGCTGGAGGGAAACAATGATAAAGAGGCAAATGCTTATAAGCAATTTTTCTGGAATTTTCCTTGGGAGGAATTTCTCACACAGCTTAAATTTTCTCAAACATTACAAGTTATTTCCTTTTTAATTTTACCAAGTGAAATCATCTTAAAACTCAGAATTCCAAAAATACGTGTTTGACAAAGCTAAAAATGTTCTTCAGGGTTTTAATAAGCATGTGCTTTGCACGTCTCACTCTACAGCACGCCCACAATCTATGTCTCAGAGTGTGTACTGTTTTTCTTTTCTTGTTTCTTAATAAACTCTTTACTCCCTTGCCTACCCCCCGAAAAAACATATGCTCTATATCTATATCTATATCTATATCTAATCTATATATGTATATATAAACATCATGCAAGGAGGCATTTTCCAAGTCAATTTCACCCATTTTCCAAGGAGCAACTCTCAGAAATAGCATTCATAGATCAGAAATATAATAATGGGAAGTGTGATAATATTTACTTTTTGTCTCATATTATTTTTATCATCTTTTTATTATAATATTACAACTGGCAGTAACTCACAAAGCATTCTACATTTATGTTATATATATATACATATTTTTATGTTATTTGATACATTTTCCCATGGCAAAATGGCATTTTCCACCTTGATGTCTTTAGACTCCTCACGTTCCTTCCTCATTCTTTGCCTCATTCTCAGACTTCTTGTTGACAAAATGACAAATTATGTAACCCAAATAATGCATGTGAAAACCCTACTTCAGTGCTTAGCACATATGTGTTCATATGCTAAACATTTCTAATTCTTATCACCAGTAGCAATTACATATGCAAGACATGAAGTTAGATACCAGAGACCATTCAGTGTTGCTGATTTAAAAATTATTCCTGACTATTAAATATCAATTAATTCTCAGGTCAATTATCAAGTGTTTATTGGGAGTTACATTGTATGAAGAACTGGCTAGAGATACTGGAGATTCAGCACTAATAGACATGCCTGGAATTTAATAATCTGACCTCATGAAGTGTAATTGTTTCAGTAAATAAATGCCATTTATTTAGAGAAAATAATCTGTTTCAGTGTAGTATAAAGTTCATTTCTTATTATTTTGATATTTTCTTTTTGCTCCTTATGTTAAACAAATTAAATTATGTGGGAGTGCAAAGTAATCCATTGGAAATAAGCATAAAATAAAAAATGAATTTCAACTCTTATAAACTACATACTATAATTGCAATATTTTTATACAATTTAAATTAATAAACAATGTAAAATTACCAACTGAGATAACAGATAAGCCATTACTTGAAAGAATGTCCCTGCTTTCATTTTCTTCTGCCTATTACCCTTTTTCGAGTAATTTAACATATTTCATTTTATCCTTGGAAATAGGTAAAGAAAATGGGAGCCTTTTTTGTTGCATCAAAGAAGAGGGAAAATGCCATTCTTTTAAATAACCTAATAAAGATCATGCAGCTCTCTCATGGCAGAGTTGGGGACTTCTGAAAACCAACAACTATTCCTTTTAATGTATTAGGCAATCAATGATCACACTACAAATTTTCCTGCCTTTTTTTTTTGTCAAATGTCTCGTTGCCAGAGAAGTGTATAAAATAATATATCCAACCGAAATAATTTAACACATGTAAATGTAGACTTCTTAGCACTTGCATGGTTAATTTTACTTTGATCAAATTCTTCCCAAATTCAATTCCACTAAATGACTTGCTTAGACATTTTAATTCCTAAGTACATGAGATCTGAATATTAATGTCTTGCTATATGAAACAATACCCTCTCATTCTTCTCTTCTTTTCTCTTTCCTTCCTTCTTCCCTCCCTCTGTATTTGAATTCAGCCCTGTCAAGTAAGTAAATCAAAGTAAAATGTTAATTTATCTGAGTAGACATGAAACAGTCTTGTTATGAAGGGAAAGAAATGATTGGTACCAATTTGTACAATTCAAAAGTAATCACTGTCCACTTATTATTATAAGGGCAGATTTGAATTAAAAGCTCAAAATATACTCTAGCTCATTACTATTTCCACTAAAAATCAGAATTCCTGGTAAAACAGCTCTTATAACTGCTAGTTCCTAGATAAAATGAATAAATTCAGGCTCTCAATCCCATCTGCTATAAGTTATAATACAGTCCTTTTTTTCGTTTTTAATTTATACCAGACCTGTTAATAAGAGATCAGTGATGCTTCATAATGAACACCATTGTACAGAAAGAGAGCTCAAGTATAATTAGAAGATCAAACACCCAAACTCAGTTGCTGCGGTGAACATTACATTTAGCTTTAAGCTTCTTGGAAGACATGGCAGAAAAAGGGAATTAAAATGAGTTATATGACTCTCATTATATAAACAAATGAAACATATTATTTCTTCAAGGCACAAACTTATTCCTAGTGCAAAATGCTTCTGTATTATTTAAGATTTAGTCTTCTTATTCCTCAAAACCCTTTGAGGTAGCATTCCATCTCATAATAATACCTCTAGCTAACTGACCAATTTCTTGTGAGGAACTAAAGGCAAACCCTTCAGGTACTCTGAAAAATGAAGAATTTGGAAAATCAGATGGGTGTATCATCAAGCTGTTTTCTGCAAATGCCAGGGTCTTAAGTAGCTTTTGACAGATCTTGAATCTTAGTCATTTCATGCTCAAACTCTAAGTTCTTAGAAAATGGCATTTATTTTTCATTGGTTGGATATAACAGTCATATTCTTTACATATTTAGTTTGCTAAGCTGCTCAAAGCAGATGCCATGAAATTGTTGGTTTTACCTATGGGAGTTTATTCGTTTACAAGCTTACAGTTTTTGGGCTGACAAAATTGTCCAAGTCAGGGCATCATCAAGTGATGCTTTCTTCCCAAAGACTGGTTGCTGGCGATCCTGGACTCCTCTGTCAAATGGCAAGGCACCGGCAGCATCTGCTGGTCTCTCCTTTCTCTCTTGGGTTTCCTTGCTTTCAGCTTCCTGCTTTTGTGGCTTTCTCCTCTGTATTCATCCCATTTATAAAGGACTCCAGTAAGAACATTACAATCAACCTTGGGCCATGCCTTAACTGAAGTAACCACAGGAAAACCCCCTTAAAATAGGTTGGCCCTCACAGGAATGGATTTTCTCTAAGAACATGATTTTCTGGGCTACATACAGTTCCAAACTACCACAGGTAGCCACCAAGGGAAAAGTTTTTATTCCTTTAGGAGTTAGTTTTTTGGGGAGAGCCTTGTGACAAACGTAGAATGATAATAATAATGTTACTACTGCGGCCCTCTATTTTCTTTTATGCTTGGAAAGTAAGTTGATTAATTTCCATTTGTAATTGGAATTTGCTTCACTTACTCTACAGATCTTTAAATTTTATTTCCCATGTGCTTATGTCTTTAGTGGTACATTGAGACAAAACTATTTCAACTGATAACTTTATTTGCTTGAGAGACCCATCTTGAAGTTAAATTACTGTAGCTGAGTTTCAACTTGGTCATTTTTTTTGGAATGGAAAACTTTAGTTATGAAAATAAGGTGTGAGCTTTTCCAATTGACGTTCCTCATTAGTAATCATAACAGGGAAACTATTTGGTGAAATACAAAAAAACCATGCTATGAAATATACTGATGATTGTATGCAGGAAACAAATGGGAAATAATTAAATTGGGAATTAAATAGTTTACCTTAAGTTGTATTTAGAATATCAGTAGGGAGTTGTGTATACAGTTTAATTGTGAATCTTTGGATTAAAAAAAAAAATAAGCCCACAACTCTCTCAGGAGGGATTATTTTCCAGGAAGGGGGTGTATTACATGATAGAATTTTAACTCCCTATATCTAAAAAAGTGAAAGACAATGAGTATGGATTATAGAGTTTGGGCATATAAAACCTTCCACAAGTTCCCAAGCATCCCTTTCAAAACTTAGATTTACATCAGTTTGTCCAACTTCCAAAAGTAATGAGCCAGTTGAAAAAATATTTATTAAGCTAGGTGTTGGAGGTAATGGAGAAATAAGTTAAACAGTCTTTGCACTCAGAATACTTAGAATATAAATGGGGTAGAGGGAGGTAAAACAAATATATAATTAACCCAAACAAAGGATGGATGTTAATAACCTAACAGCTGGAAGAGAACACCAAGTTTAAGAATAGTGGAAGTAAGGTCTATCTGAAGGAACATTTAAGGCTCATAAAATATGCAATATTTGAAATTAGCTGCACAGGAGAATTTTTTATAGATAAAGATGGACAAGTCTTGCAAATGGAAAAAAACACATGGACATAGGGACTACCTTTTTGCCAAGGCTGTTGTGACAAAACTACACTCTGATTAACTTAAACAACAGGAATTTATTGGCTCCATTTTGTGAGGCTACAAGTTCAAAATCAAGGTGTCAATAAGACCATGCATTCTACGAAGTCTGTAGTGTTCTGATAATGGCAGTCCTCCATCATATGGTGATCTCTCTCTCTGACTTCTCCTTAACTAATATTATATCTTCAAAGGTTTTATTTAGAAATGGGTTCACACTGTGAAGTCAGTTGCTGTAAGGTGTGTCATGGGAACCCAGGCTCAGAAATGACCACTTATTACTTCCAGAGCACAAAAGGTCCAGAAGAGAAGGGCTGGAGATCCTATCCTGACAGGTCTCTACCAACTCAGGTAAGAAATGGTAGATGGCAGCTTTCCTTTTGAGAGGAGAGACAAATCTGTGCTGCCCCGAGGGCGGGGTATTTAGACAACCCAATGGGAAGGGAGCCTGCCATTGAGTGTTCCTGCCTTGATAAGCAGCTGGGGCTGCTAGTTTCTGGGTTTAAGGTATGGTCAGGCTTTTTCATTAGGACTAACATCTCTTCCAGGCTGTGAATGGAAATGTGCTGAAACATCTGCACGCAATAGAAAAGGAAGGGCCTGGGTAGGTGAGGGCTGGGATGTGGTTGCTGGGTGTGTTGTGACTTCCCCAGCACAGACCCATGTTAGTACACTGAACACGCCTTTTATATATAGAAATAATGAAGTTTGATTCGAGTGTAAGGTAAGTGTCAGGAAGCAAGACTCAAGATGAATATTGAGGGCAAATTGTAAAGGGCTTTAACTATCATGGGACTGTTTTATTCATTGGACAATGAAAATTATTAAAATTCATGAAGTAATTTTAGGAATATTAATCTGACTAATGAATGGACGAGAGTCGATAGAATTTGGAGGTATATTGGTTTGAATGGAGGCAAGTTATGTGAGCCTGAAGATAGCTTTTTCTGAGATCAAAGTCCTGCTGAGATTTAAGCAATTCAGAAAGCTACTCCACACAAAATTATCTCCACCCACAACTTTTCAAAATGTTTACAAGTAAAAGATATATTTATTTTGATAATTATTTGATTCAAAATGTAAATGGCCTAGAAAGCTTAAGTGGAGATTTTTTCACACATTAGTAAAAATCAGTTTATCCAATTTTCTTCCTATCTGTGTTCAATGTAATTCAGCAGAAATATATGATGATTCTGTGATGCAATTAATAAAAACACCTAAAGTATAAACAAAGTAAAATTGATATAACTACTGAGATCAACTGGCATATCCAATATCATAATGGGAAATTTCAACACACTTCTCTCATTTATTGATAGATCATGAAATGAAAAATAAGCAAAGATGAAGATTTGAATGGCACATCAAACAAATGTAATTTATTAAAACCCTGCATATAAAACTATATTATATGTATTCCTTTTATTTACATATGGTCTGTTTTTAAAATCATCTACTAATCCATAAAGCAAGTTTCAACAAATTTTAATAAATTTTAAAGAATTAATATCCACACAATGATAAAAGTTTTGGCCTTTAAGCCACACCACTTGAGTTCAAATCCTAGACCTTGGGCATGATGCTTATTCTTTTTCTACCTCAGTTTTCTCAAGTACCAAATGGAGATAATCCGTATCGATTTTATAGAGTTATCTTGAGGATTAAATAAATTAATAACTTGAAGTTACTTGGAAAAGCATTTGGCACCTAGTAAGACTAAGTATTTGCTATTATTGAAATAATAGTAGTTTTATGTAGTACAGTTGAAATGGGAAAAAAAATAGTGTTTTCAGAAAATTAAAGTTTGTTAGTGAAGACTGCCTCCAGCTGTCTTGGATAAAGACACAGAATAGGGCTATAGAGTGAAAGAGTGTGTATAAGATAAAGGGGAAGAAAAAGAAGTCTAGTTACCTGGGAGAAGCAAAGAAGGATAGAGTAAGTGTGGGTGCAAAAATGGCAAAAATCCTCTCTGTTTTGGTCATGAACGTGTTGGACAATTGTAGTAATCCACAGCCATGGTACAAGCTGTGTTGGCCCCAGGGCTGACTCCAGCCACTCTAAAAATGATTTCACAAATCCTGGGAGGTGGTTCTGTAGGGGTTACTGGCGTATGTGTCTCAACAGCCCCCCTCCTTTAACAGGCATGTCATAGGTTGTGAGCCCCTGGTTTACTTTGGGGTGGGGACTGCATGGAGCCCATCATGGACCTCTGAAATGGTGTGCCATTGACAGAGGCTGCCAGTTGCATATGCTGCTGATTATAGCCTCGTACTGTGTAGTCTTAGGACATTTTCATTTCACTGCTGATTTCCTGAGGAGGCAAAATGTTGTGCCTTTGGTTTTAAATCTTGGTATATGTGGTCTCAGCCTTTTTTGTTAGAATGTAGAATCTCTGGTAATCTTTAAGCTACATTTATTAAAATAGAAACTTGTTCTGCCCCAAATTATAGCCAAATACCTACATGAAGAGTAGAATGTTAAATTTCCTTTTACACTGATTGTTGCTTAAAATATTAATGCCTGCTTGAAGGACCCTTTTTAGAGTTATTAAAGCAAGTGTTACTTACCTGTTAAGACTGAGAGTTTTCTAAATTTTAGTATATCTCCAACAAAGAATTAAAAAAAAAACCACATCAGTGTAAAGATGCTCCTTTATAGTAAAAATCTTATGTAAGTAGAGTATTACTCTGATAATATGCTGCTTGAAGGTGAATTAAGTAACAATTGATCTTTAAATACCTGTGTAAAGAGTAAAAAATCGAGTTCAGCAACTGGCTGTTTCCTACAGTGTCTTGAAAAGAAACCTGATTCTTTTCCCCAACAGAATATATCTTTCATTTAGACAGAGATTCACTCATCAATATTTATTAAGCACCTGCTAAGTGTTAGCCCTCTACCTGTGTTATAAGCTCTGCCGTGTGGGCTATGCTAAATAACAAATATTGGTACTATATTTGAGAAGAGGAATTCCCTTATTTTAGTTACTTAAATTATAAAGATGAACATAGGTCACTATAAATAGTATATTATTGTTTTTACTATTTATTTACATGAGCCCTATCATGAAATAAAAATGGGATAAGGGATAAAATCAGATCTGTTTTTCCCAAATTGCAATAGCAGTTTCAGATAGAATGTTAGAACTTCAAGAGACTTTCATAATAATCGAATCCAACAATCTCATTGACATTTATTGAAACTGAGTGCCAGGGAGCTTCTATAATTTGACAAATATTATGCAGCTAGTTTTATGGCAGAAGTGAGAACAGGCTGCTCTCTGCATTTCTTAACTCTTGATCAATTGCTCTTACTCCTGTACTAGGATAAACACCACTTTAAGTCTTGTTCTGTCTATCTTTCTATAGGTTGGGAGAAACCTTGCTTTAGAAAATACAAAACAAAACAGACCAATCAAAAATTCTGAGTTATCTTGTTTCTCTTTTATACAAATATTAGTTGGAATGAAAAACTACTGTTTGTATCTTCTGAATTTAGGTCCTTAGTGCTATAGAATTTCCCCATCAGGGACTGGAATATTGATAGTACCACGTTTGTTTAGGACCTTTCTTTGTTGACAATTGATAATGGTTGAAATTTACTTATTGCATGCATTATGTATTACATGTATTATGCATGTAAATGGAATAGGATGAAAAAGTCATATGACTTAACCACTCATCCAAGAGTAAAGAGTGCCACTATGTGCCAGGCATTGAGAGAGAAATGAAATAGACAAATAAGAAGGTACTTTTGGGTAAATTTCCCTTGGCCTAGGGTCTAATCTTAAGGTTTATACTCTTAGAAACTTAAATTCGTCTTGATATTCAGGTAATAACCACCTTAAACAATGTCATAGGAAGCTATATACAATTTAAAATGAGAATTTAATTTCAATAAAATTATCACTTTCACATGAAACTGGTTTCTAAAATTGGCATGGTCTGCAGTTAGTGTCATTATTGTCCAGATCTACATGTGAAACCAAATTATAATCTCAAGGTTGCTTTGAGATCATGGAGGCAGAGGAAGGAGCACAGCTACGTGATTCATGTAGACTAATGAGCTGTACTCTCCTGTAGGGACACACCTGTCTCTCTTTTGCCTCCCTTTCTTTCATAATTTATTTATAAACAGCATGTTTTTCTTATGGTAAATTCTTTATTTTGATATGTTAATGCCTTAGACTAAGTTTTTGGCTTGGGAATATCATTTTTTAAAGACTTTGCTGACTTATTTATGTTTTAACAATAGCTGTCATCGATTATCTGCATACTTAATATTTTCCAGGCAATCTGCTGAGCTCTGAATGCATTGTATGTTTTAAGTCTCATAAGCCTATGATATATGTCTTCTCTTTTTTACAGATGAAAAGCCTCAAGTCTCAGAGGGTTTAAATAGCCTGCAAAATCTTACACTGGATTAAACTCAAGTGGGTCTGATTAAAAAACTCTCTCTATGCTGTACTTCATGTGCTTGATTTTTATAGTCTCTTCCCTGTCTCACAACCAACCAGGCTATGCCTAATATATATCTTCTGTCTCTTCTTTTCCATTCCCACTGTCTATCCTTAATTCTGTCCATCATTACTTGCTACTCATGTTATTGCACTAGCCTTCTAAAAGGACTTCATAACTCTCTTTTCAAATTCTAACTTATTTTATCCAATTAATAGATCAATTTTCTTTTGATTGAGAAGTATATCCTGAGCATATTACTTACCTTTAAAAAATCATGAAGTGTCCTCATTACCTAAGAAGAATGATCACAACTTCTTGGTTGAACATACTGTGTACTCCATGATCTAGCTCAAGTCCCTTTCCAACCTATTGTTCTACTAATCTTCACGTGGCCTATCATCCAGCCAAACAGAAACACTCTTTTGTGCATATATAATCCTTCTGTATGGCCTCTATATTTTCTCATTCTGTTTACTCTGTTAGGAATATACCCAGTTTCTTTATTGTCTTTATCTGTCCTGACTTTACTGTATAGCAAAGGGCTTGAGATGTCTGATACATAATATGTCCCCTTCTTTTCTTTAAATGCTGTCTCTATCTTATTCTTCTAGGTAGAAGTCTCTTTCACTAAGTTCCATAACACTTGATCTGTTCTCCCATTATGACCCATGTATTGGTCAGGGTTCTCTAGGGAAACAGAACCAACAGGAGATATCTGTAAATTGTATGAGATTTTATAAAATTCTCTCATGCAATGGTAGGGATGCACAAGTCCAAATTCCTCAGGGCAGGCTACAGACAGGCTCCGATGAAGGTCTTTTATGAGTTCCCAGGAGAGGTTGGCTGTCTGAGGTAGTGATGGGCATTCTCTCTCTGAATGCTAAAATCACTGCCCCTTTTAAGGTCTTCAACTGATTGGATGAGACGTCACTCATTGCTGGCAGCAGTCTCCTTAGTTAATTGTAGATATAATCAGCCATCTATGCAATCAACTCACTTATGATTAATATCCATGAAATATCCTTGTCTTACAATTAGCCCAGGGCTTGCTAGACCAGACAACAGGGCACGATTACCTTGCCCAGTTGACACATTAGGCTAACCATCACAGTCTACCCTTTGTCAACGTGGCAGCCATACACATCACCTTAAACCATAGTTAGCCTCTAAATGAAAACAATAACAGATGTACATGTGTATATATTTATATATTTCCATCTAACAATATTTAGTTGTCCTGCATACAACTGGAAACACACTAATTCCCTCCAAAATATTCAGTCTTAAATTTAACATCCTTGAATGGAATGCTATGACATGGAACTAATACAACTTATGTCATATGATAAGGGGTAAAGTTAGAGAAGAAAACAAAGATATGCATTTTATGTATATGTACAGATATACTCCTAACAAAACAAGGAAGAAAGATTCATGACCATTACAGCCCTCTTTTCTGTAACTGGTCATGTGGTCGAAGTTCACATTTATCACTATCTTTTCCCATTCCATGTTCCCTTTTCCCTCAGCAAGCACTTCAGCTGGTCATGGTTCTTTGCCTGGTGGGGTGACCCAAATTTTCATTCCTGAAGATTCTGGGCCATTGTTAGTCCTGCTTGGTTGGGTTGTTGCCATTTTCCATTGACTTTAATCACAGTACTGAGAAATGCTCTAGGGATCTCCTGTATTCCAGGCAAAGTCTTCTTTACCTCCATTATGTAGATGCAGTCCAATTTCCCCTTGATAGGATCAGTCACCCCAGCCAATACAGTAATTCCCTTCTTTGCCTGTTGATTCAGAGGCTTGAGGAGTCCAAAGTGGCCAGGTGGCAATCTTAACTTCCAGTAAATAGAATCGTTTTTGTGCTCCCTGGTGAAAACACTCCTCTTTTGGAAGACCCACAGGCCAGCAGAGCTTAAGGTTGCAGGGACTGGAAACAAAAAATTTCCTAGTGGATCACTAGGGGTAATAGTGAGTGGTGCCACTCCCATTTCCACACCTTGATTCCTGGACCCGTGAATCCTGGCTATGGCAGAAACAGCACCATAGAGTGGACGCTGAGTGAGACAGGAAATTGGGGGAAGTGTATTAATGTGCAGGTTAATACTCTGAACCTGAGATTCAATCCCTCTTTCAATCTCTGGAAGACCTTGTAGTGTATCCCTCAGGTTTCCCACCTAGTGAGAAGGAAGCTGGTGTATTTATATGCTAACTTCCATCTGGCCTTTACTCCCAGGTGCATTAATTTCCCTGTTCTCCCAGCATGGCCAGCATGGACTGAACCTGTCAAGCAGCCAGAGAAAGCACTCAGGCAGACAGCCACTTGGTATGCATTGGCATGTGTATCTGGGGTAGAGCTGACAGTGCCTGCTATACTCTTCCAGGGCAAAACCTTGATTATTTATCTTCATGTTCACCACAGTGTCCATGGTTCTTAGCATTGTGCCATTCATTCACTTAAAAACTAGTAATTTATCGCCTATTAGGTGTCAGATTCCATGCTAGGGGTTGTGGATAGAGCCATAAAAAAACAGACATGGTATCTGTTCACATAGAGTTCCCGTTCCAGTGAGAAAGGATCAGTAAATAAGGAAGGAAAGAAACAGGGAAAATAATCTGAAAAGAGAGATGGTCACTCTAGGGAATGTGGTTAGTCGATAGGAAGGGACATTTGAGCTAAAATCTACAGAATAATAAAGAGCCATTCATGTGAATAGGCAAAGCAGTAGTGATACATAAAAAGAGGGACGATAAGTACAAATGCAGGCAGAAGGAAGGAGCTTAGTGTGAACTCGGTACTGTCAGAAAGCTAGTGCACTGGATCATACTGAGTGGGGGGAAGGATGACTTCCAGTCAAGTTCTCA
>PVKH010003209.1:0-25381 GCA_004027955.1 Chaetophractus vellerosus
GACCCGCCGAATCAACTTATCGCGGCGGCTTGCCCTGCCTGCAGGGGCTGCCCTGCCTGTGGCAGCTTGCCCTGCCTGTGGCAGCTTGCCCTGCCTGTGGCGGCTTGCCTTCTCAAGGTGGTCTGCCCGCTCGAGGAGGCCCTGGAAACCGAACCCGGGGCCTCCTATATGGTAAACCGGCGCCCTACCAATTGGGCTACAGCCGGCACCCGTAAGCTCTTCACTTTCAAATTCTGCCTTCCACCTGACATCAGGACTCAATTTTGCCAAGTTCCCTGCCACTTTAAAACAAAGGTCACCTTTTTTTCCACTTTGCAATAACACGATCATCATTTCTTTCCAAGGCCTCAGTGGAAGTACCTTTAGTGTCCTTGTTTCTACCAACAGTCTCTTCAAAGCAATTTAGGCCTTTTTAATCAAGCACCTCACAGTTCTTCTGTCTGTACTCATTACCCAATTACAAAGCTTTTCTTAAAAAATATTTTTGATATTTGCAATAGCAGGATCCCACCCTTCTGGTACCAAAATTTGTTTTAGTTTGCTAGGCTGCTGAAAGCAGATACCATGAAATATGTTGGCTTTAACAATGAGAATTTATTAGCTCAGAAGCTTACAATTTTTAGGACATGAACATGTCCAAATCAAGGCATCAGCATGACAATGCTTTCTGCCAGAGGACTGGCTGCTGGGGATCTGGACTCCTTTGTCACATGGCAAGGTACATGGCAGCATCTTCTGGTCTCCTCCTTCTCACCCGGGTTTCACTGCTTTCAGCTTCTCACTTCCATGGCTTTCTCACTCTGTATTCATCCTGTTTATAAAGGACTCCAGTAAGAATATTAAGACCCACCCTTGGCCATACTTTAACTGAATAACCTCATGAAAACCTACTTAAAATAGGTTTATACTCACAGGAATGGATTAGCTTTAAGAACATGATTTTCTGGAGTACATATCCTTCCAAACCACCACAGCAACCTTAGTTCCTCAGTAGACATTATGGTGGATTCAAAACTTTAAAAAATTGACTGCTACATCTTGCCTTTGTAAATACCTATACTTTGAATGTCCCCCTCACCCCATTTCTATTTGAATTCTTAGGAAGACTTAATTGTCCTTGCTGATTGTTAGCCATGTTACAAAATGTTTTGAAGTTATATGTATTTCAGCGTTTCTCAGTATGATAATAGCATTTGTGAAAAAAGTTAAATTGATATTCTTGAGTTTCATTATCTATTTCATAAGATTAAAAACAAAGATCATAAGGAATAGGTTTTATAGGCCTTTAGGGTTAGAGGCATTAGATATGTTCAGAGAGAAGGTAATTATACATATTTCAGATTGTCCTTGCTAATTGTATAATTTTAGCTTACTGCTTTAGGTGCTCAATTTCTAATTCATTTCTGACAAAAGATTTATTCTAGCCATGAATGGTATAATTTTTATATAGCATTTTTCTCGCAAATGTGTGTGACACACATATACACACACACACACATAAACTGTTTTTCCTCTTTTCCTTAAGAGGATAAGAAGAAGTAGAATCAGTAAGTGAATGTTTTAGAATTTATAGCTCATCTTTTAACTAAATAATCACTGGCATCTTTATAGTTTATTTTTTTTATTATGATTTTCTATGTATTGCTGAATATTTTACATAAATTTTATTCTGATTAAGAAATGTACCCACAGACATATGAAGACATTTAATATATGATGAAAATTCATCCCCAAATATAGACTTTCGTGCCCCTGAGAGAGCTGGGAAAGAGGAAGAACATGAAATGGTTTTTTTTTTTAGCTCTTTTGCTCAAACAAAGTAGGTAAATTATTTCTATATTCCTAATGCTATATAGGTAAAATCCTTCAGTAATTAGCAAAAACAGACTCTCTATTTGGTTTGTTTGGGATAGCAAGAAAGCATTGGCTGTCTAAAAGCTTCTGTTTGGGGCCAGCTGTATAGCCCAGTGGATGGGGCGCTGGTGTACCGCATGGGAGGCCCCGGGTTCGGTTCCCGGGGACCTCTCCGAGTGGGCGGACCGCTTGAGAGGGCAAGGACCGCCGTGGGCGGGGCAGAGCCGCTGTGGGCAGGGCAAACCCGCCACGGGCAGGGCGAGCCGCCTGCGAGTGGAGCAAAGCCACCTGCGAACGGAGCAAAGAGAGCCACCCGGGAATGGAAGCGTGGCCGCCCACAGGTGGGGCAAGCCGCCTGCGCAGTGAGCTGACTCCGAGTGTCCCCGCAGCGGGGAGAGGCAAAGCACACATAGAAGAACACACACAAAAAAAGGAAAAAAATGAACACACAGCAAGAGCAAGCAGAAAGGGGAGGGATATGTAACAACAACAACAACAAAAAACAAAACAAAAAAACCCACCAAAAAACAAAAAAATAAAATAAAATACAAAAATTAAAAATAAAAAAGCATCTGTTTGTCAAAAAATAAAAAATCTTGAATTAAAGAAGGGCACAGAAATAAACTGCTTTGTTCCAGAATGTATTATTGCTAATCCACCTTATGTGGTGACAGAAACAAGGACAAATATTTAATTAGATAAACTACATGTTACAAGTCAATTCCTATCATTACCAGATATTGCCATCCAATAGACATCATCCAATATACTTCTTACTAGAATTTCAGAAATCCTTGCTTACATGGTTTATCTATTGCATTGTTTTATCCAATGGACAGTTGGCATTAGTGTTTAAGTTAACAGAAGTAAGGTACACAAGCATCTTAACATCTTAAGGAATTAGGAGGAAAGTGTTTTGTTTGTTACCTCAAAAGGGGCAGTCATCAAGAATGTCTGGCCAATAAGAAATGAAGTCTTATAACTTGCTAGTAATGGGCTCTCTGTGAATGAGGAGAGCAGTAATAGAGTAAGAGGACTTGCTAATTTAAAAACTTATCCTGGAATATGGTGCCACCTAAAATTTAAAAATAATTTAAACCCAGTGGTAAGCTATATGTTGTTATTGTTTACAATGGTTATAAAAAATGGTTATAAAAAATGATAGGCAGACTGAACTATTTTAAAATTATAATTCTGTACTTAATACAAATCTATTCTATCATTCACCTTTGAAATAAGTAAAATGGAATACTTATTACAGACATAAAACTCTTAAATTCCACAATCCATTGATAGTTTATACGAACCAGAACATCTCATTTAGGTTTTACTTAGATGTTAATTTTAGTATTTTATTTTATAAAACTTATTTTATAAGTTATTTAATTTATTTTTTTATTTTTAAAAAGGTAAGAGAGATGTTGTTGTTTACAGACAATGAATCAGTAGAAGGAGGAAGCAGAGAGGTAGAGGGGAGAGTAGAGAAGAGACACTCTTGCTTTCTTAAAGTCAATGGGCCATATTTCATAATTTATAATCATGTAAGTAAAATCCTCACAGTCTCAGGGGTTATGCAGGACATTTTCAGCAGGGGGTGGGGATCTCGGAGGTCATTTTTAGAATTCTGCTTTTCACAGAGCTCAAACAAGATGAAAATCGAATAGAGAATATTATATTTGGTGGTAACTTTTGCCAGGATTGTAGTAAAACTTGGAAATGCCCCCCAAATTTAAGGCATATAGATAGAGTTTTATAATAAAAAAAAGTAGAATAACGCCCAATTTCTCCATAGGTCATTCTTTCTGCAACCTCAATTCTCTGAAACTAGAAGTAGGAGAGAAAAAAAATCTGTTTGGATCTCACAAATAAATGTTCCTAAATTCACACAATAAAAACCATATGCTTTCCTCACAGGGAATCTTAGAACTTTTCAATCTTCTTTAAAAACAGTTCTAACACACATATTTTGATGATTTTTCAGAGTTCTATAGATTAGAAACAGCAAATGGCAAATAGTGAGTGAGAGTGGGGGTGACAGAGAAGAGAAGGAGTGGAGTCAGGCATTGTCAGTAGCCAAGAAGTGATAATCCATAGTTTGGCACCCAGAGAAGAATACGAAAAGAAGGAAAAAGCTTCAAAATGCAGGTGGAAGAAATTACAAAACAGAATCTTGTAGCCTTGATTCCTCAAGAGAAGGTGAAATTATGGTCATAATTAAACTTTTTAAGACAGAGAAATAAATAATTTGTTTTATGAGAATTTCCCTTTTGAAGATATGGCTGAATGAGTCATCTCATTAGTGACATTTAGTTCCAAAATAAGATATTCTTTGAAAAGTTCTGAATTTCAAAATCAAATTTAAAATAATACTTAGCTATTTGATTATTTTGCTACTTTGGAGCTGCAAGAATTTTTGAATACTTTTTTTGGGAAACTGTGTAGAATTCTTAAAGCAGTAAAGCTGATTTTAAAAAAAAATCCAGATACTAACTCTTTGGTTCTATAAGTCATCTTGTTGTTGCCCAGCATAGGGAAGAGAAGGAATGATTGGATTTAGATTACATTATAGGTTTGAAGGTAAGAATTAGTATTCTGAAGTAGAATTTATTATTACTGTCTTTGGAAAAGTTACCTATAACCACTCTAAGTTTGGCTTTCTACTCTATAAAATGAGGTTACTAATAGGACCTGCTATATAGTGTTGTAGAAGATGAAAGGTATCAAATAATGCATGTACAAGATGTGTGGTGCTTGACATATAGTTACTACTCAATACCTTCAGTCTTAAAGCCATTTTCTGAACAGGTCAGCATTCTTTTATCAAAATTTTAGTAGTATGTCATAACTGTCCTCTTTGACATAGCTATTAAAATTTCAGGCATAGTGAGGCTACTCTGAGTTTTATTCATGAATTTGACAGTACTTTAAAGAGCATCATTTGGCTTTTCACTGAGCTACTTTGAGATTTAATGAATTAGCCACTGAATGAAGAATTTCTGAAATCTGGTTCCAAATTTTCCTGTCCTTTATTCAGAGGCTTCTCTCCTACCTGAATGTTTTATCTTCAATGAAAAAAAAATCTATCACTTTATCTGCCGTTAATATTTTATCGTTTTCAGTCATGTCTAGCTTCTCTTTTTACTATTCCAGTGTGTGTGTGTGTTGTGTGTCTGTCTGTCTGTCTTCATATTAGCAGTCTTATATTCATTTTAAATTAAGTTTTTCTGGTCCATTTCTGTTTTTACTATAGTCTTGAGATGTGGTATTCAAAGTAGCGCATCATTTTTAGGTGTAAATGAAACACAATTTATCTGTAATGTTTTTTTTGTTTTGTTTTGTTTTTATTTTATTACATATCTCCCCTCCCCCCCGTTGTGGTGACGCGCTGAGGTCGGTCACTGCGCAGGCGCGGGCTTTCCCCGCTTGTGGGCGGCTTCTGCTTCTATTCACGGCCGGCTCTGCTTCAGTTCGCGGGTGGCTGGCTCCGCTCCATTCGCGGGTGACCTGCCCTGCCCGTGGCGGCTTTGCCCTGTCCGTGGCAGCTTTTTGCCCTGCCCACGGCGGCTCTGGCCCGCCCATGGCGGCTTACCCTTCTCAAGGCGGTCTGCCCGCTAGGAGAGGTCCCCGGGAACCGAACCCGGGGCCTCCCATGTGGCATACCGGCACCCTATCCACTGGGCTATATGGCCGGCCCCTATATGTAATGTTGTAAGTTTGAATGTAATAATTGTTTCAAATGTAAGAATTAGAGCCACCCCTACCTCCTCCTTCCCACTATATTAAGTTTCTGAATGAGTGATTGTAGCCCTGCATTTCGTTGATCTTTTCGTTATAATTTAGGCAATGTGATGTAATGGAAAGGGAAATATGTGAGGAATTATCTTTGTCATCTTGTGTGTTTTGGGGCAAGTCATTTCTCCTCCTTTGATCTCCATTTTCTCATCTATTGTGAAGTGAAAAGGTTGAAGTAGAAAAATCTCTAATTTAGAAGGTTCCTTCTACTACTGAGTCTATACAAAATTGTTTTATTATATAACTGCATTGTGAAAAAAGTGATAGAATAAAAATTATTGTCCAGTAATTTTATATTTATTTTCAGTGTTCATCTTTTTAGTACATGTTCTATCTGCATAAAAATATATTGGCCAGCTTAATTTTGCTTTGGGAGTTAGTTGCTTTTAAATTTCTTCCTTCTTTGCTGACACTTTATTTTTGGAAACAATATTGGACTACAGAATATGTAAGAAACCTCAAACCACATGTGCTAATTAGTGTGAAAATAAATGCTAGCAAAAGCAAATAAAAAAGTTAGCTAGTATTTGCTCTAGCTTCTGCTCTGTAGGTTAGTGAAAAGCCAGAGGGAGGAAATAGAGTGACCTTGCTACTGTTGAGCTGTGGATATTGCTGTACAGTTTCTTGGAATTATCAGGGCTCCTGCTGAGAAAAACTGTCTTTGGGACTGCAGCCATGCTTCTGATTATGGATTTGGGGCAAGGTATTGTTATAGTTAGAAATAAGGTTCTAAAAACTGGAGTAGAAAATGATTGATATAAAAGTATACACATGCATGTTTTTATCTCACTGTATAGAATTTATTAGAATACTGCAATTTTTGACCACTTGTCCTGATTAATAGACTTGTAAGTGGTAACATTTTTTTAGATGTTTAGGGTAGCTGATGATTACTTTCAAAGGTGCAGTGATTTTTTTGTCAGCTTGTATATTATTTACATAGGGCTACCATAACAATTACCAAAAACCACATAGTTTAAAACAACAAAAATTTATTTTTCCTGGTGAGAGAGATGTTCTGGAGGCCGGAAGTCTGAAATCAAGGTGTTGTCAGAATTGCTTTCTTCCAGAGGCTCTGAAAGAGAATCTGTTCCATGCTTCTCTCCACCTTCTGGTGGTTGACAATCTTTGACATTCCATAACTTGTAGATGCATCACTCCAATTCCTGTCTCTGCCTTCCCATCTCCTTCTGCTCTGTATTTCTTGCTCTTCTTACAAGGACACTTGTCAGTGGATTTAGGGCACACTCAGATAATCCAGTATGATCCCATCTCAAGAGTTTAACTTAATTACATCTATATAACTTTTTCCAAATAGGGTCATACTCACTGGTTCCGGGTGGACATATCTTTTTGTGGGGGTGGGACAGGAGGGGTTTATGTACCATTCAACCCACTATACCTTGTGTCTTTCTTCTTGATTATCAAGAAAGTTTTCAAAAGTTGAAACTTAGATTGTGGGTAAGATACCTAACTTTGAGAGAAGCTGGTACTTTTGGCTTTTCACTGAGATGATGTTTTTTGAGTACCTATTTTGTGTGTCTCAGATATGTTCAGTAATTTGTCCAAGGTCATGTGTTCAAGCAGCTGAAATTTACGCTTTGACTCCAAATTTGTGCTCTTTATCACTATGTTGTTTTGCCTGCCTTGAATAGTTTTTGCCAGTCCCTGACCTCAAACTTCCCAAATACTATTTCCTAAACCCCTCAAAAAGGAATGATGTTTAACATTGGTCAACAAATGCTACAAAGATACGATTGATAGAGGACTTTCTGGTGCACAGTTCCATTAAGCAGCTGGGCTCAGGGTCATATAAATTAGAAGCTGTGGAGCCAGGATTTGAACCCCATTAGTCAATGCCTCCTGAATCTTACTACTTAATCATATTTATATTTCCCCTGTTGTATAGTTTATATAATTTAAATGATGAAATATTAAAGGCATTGGAAAACTATGGCCTATTTTTGCTTGGCTTATAAGTTAAGATTCCTTTATGATTTTAAATGATAGAAAACATCAAAAGTAAAATAATATTTTATGACTTGAAAATTACAAGAAATTCAAATTTCAGTGCCCACAAATAAATTATACTGAAACAGAGCCATGGTCATTTGTTTATGTATTGTCTATGGTTGTTTTCACATGATAGTGCTACAAAAAGAGAGTTGAATAGATGCTACAGAGACCTATGGCCCACAAGCCTAAAATAATTCCTGTTTGGCCCTTTAGAGAAAAAGCTTTCCAACCCCATGTAATATTGCTGGTAATCTGTTATTTTTATCTTTGTATTGCTCTTATAACAAAGACATTAAGGAAACCTTTACTTTTCTTTTTCTAGCTGCTAAAACAAGTACCATACAATAAGTTGGCTTAACATCAAGAATTTATTGGGTCATTGTTTAAGAGGCTACAAGCCTTGCTTCCTCCCAGAGTCAGTATCTTTTGGCTGGCCAGCAATCTTTGGGGTTCCTTGGTTTTCCATCACATGACAATGAATATGGCATTTTCTCCTTTCTGCCCTGGATTCTGTTGATGTCCAGCATATGTCTGCTGTTGTATAATTTTTCCTCAATCAACTTATTATTCTGGTTTATTTTATCAGATGAAGCAGAAAGCAAGTGGGCTGGGGTGCTTTTGCTAATGCTTTCATTTTGCCTGTTTTTTTTTTTTAATGAGAGGAAATTCCAGTGTCTTTAAAAAAAATTTTTTTTTTTTTGGTGTGGTAATCTTTTTTCTTTATCTTTGGTTCAGGATTGTTGTTTAATTAAAATCATCCCTTAGTGAATTATGTTTTCTATTAATATCATTTCAAATAAAAATATGTATCTGTCAGTTATGCAGATATTATACTACCATTTGATTAGTACTGATAAAAGATCAAGCTTTTACTTCGGATAAAATATAGCTATGCAAAAATGTTCAGGTTAGAAATAGCACAAATTAATCATGTAATTCAAAGATTAAGACTTTGGCCAAGGAAATTAGTAATGTTTTTTTCTTATATTGAAGATTAGAAAAAGTAATACCTGTCTTTGTTCAGCTTCATATAAGCTAGAGATAAAGTTCTTTACATGCTTTACATTTTGAATGTGAAATGTGAGCTTATCCTTATGAATTAAAGGGTTTAAAGTCCTCATAGTGAAATGAATTTTGTCTTCTGAGAAACTTTTTGGTAGAAGATGGCTATATGGTGTTTTGGGGAACTGGATGAATTTTCTCAGTGTTTAAGGTCATGAGAGTATTTACTAGAATTGAGTACCTTAAGACTTGTAGAGTACTATTCCATTTCTCTTGAGATGTTTAAAAAAATCAAATAAAAATCGATTGGACTTTCTGGGTATCTTGTAGGATAGTATCTGGTGTTAAATAGACCTAGATTGGCTATAAATATCTTCTTTGCTTTCTTACTCTAGTTATATTTTGAGTTGGAAAATATATAATCAGAGTCTAACAAATGTTATAGGGGCAAAGCATCAGAAATAAAGTTTTAAACACCATTTGTAACATATAAGATACTTATATCTGAGCCTTCATGAGACTCTTCTCTGAATGATATAACTACAGGAAACCCTGCTAGAGTTGCCTTTTTTGAGGGGGAGTATAGTCAGCTCTGTATTCTGAGCTCTACAGAGCCTTTATATTAAGCTGATAAGTGAAAATAGGATTCATGTTCCAAGACTATACTTTCTTCATTGTTATTTTCCCTCTGCAGTATTCTAACAGGTATAGATTGAGATATTCTCTCCTATAAGGGTAGATATGGCCAAGAAAAAAATGGCAAAATCCCTGGGGAATTCAGAGGGAACAAAAGGATTTAAAAGATGTTCAAATTCTTTTTTTTTTTAATTTAATTTTATTTACACACTTTTGTTACCTACTTAACATACATTCTCCCTTCCCTCTATCCCCTGGTAATCTCTAATCTATATTCTGTCTGAAGGTTTGCTATTTCTAGTCATCTAAGTGACATCATACAATATTTGTCCTTATGTATCTTGCTTATTTCACTGAGCAAGGTATTTTCAAGGTTCAACCATGTTGTCACATGTATCAGAACCTTCATAACTTTCTATGGCTGAATAATATTCCATTGTATGTAGGTACCACATTTGATTTATCCATTCACTTGTTGATGGACACTTGGCGTAGTTCTACCTTTCTGGCTATTGTTACTAATGCTGCTATAAACATCCGTGTACAATTATCTATTTGAAACCCCTTTTCACTTTCTTTGTGTATATACCTAGAAATGGTGCTGGGTCATATGGTAATTCTATATTTCACTTTTTGAGGAACTGCCATATTGTGTTCCTCAGTGGCTGCACTGTTTTACATTCCCACCAAAACTGCACTAGAGTTTAAGTTCCTCTGCACCCTCTCTAACACTTCCTATTTCCCCTTTTTTAAAGAATAGCCATCCTTGTGGGTGTGAAGTGGCATCTCATTGTGGTTTTGATTTGCATTTCCCTAATGGCTAATGGTGTTGGGAACCTTTTCATATGCTTATTGGCCATTTATGTATCTTCTTTAGAAAAATATCTACTCAAGACTTTTGTCTAATTTTTAATTAGGTGGTTTGTTTTTTCCTTGAGTTTTAGCAGTTTTTTTTTTAACATTCTAGATATTAAATCCTTATGTGCCATATGGATTGCAACTATTTTCTCCCATTCTGTAGGTTGTCTTTTCACTTTCTTGGTAATGCCCTTTAATATCATTTAGTTTGATGAAGTCAAATTTATCTGTTGTTTCTTTTGTTGCTTGTGCTTTTGATTTCTTATCTAAAAATCCATTACTGAATCTCCGGTCATGACTGTTTGCTATGTTATCTTCTAAGAGGTTTATAGTTTTAGCTCTTTTTTTTTTTTTTTTTTGGTTACATATCCCCCCCCCCCCTTTCTGCTTGCTCTTGCTGTGTTCATTTCTCTGCGTTCTTCTGTGTCCGCCCTGTCTCCCCCTGCTGCGGCGACGCCCCAAGTCATGTCACTGCACCGGCGGCTCTGCTCCATTTGCAGGTGGGTCTGCTTCCCTTCACAGGCAGCTCCGCTTCCGTTCACGGGCAGATCTGCTCCGTTCGCGGGTGACTTGCCCTGCCTGTGGTGGCTTTGCCCTGCCCGTGGTGGCTTTTTTTGCCCTGCCCATGGTGGCTCCGCCCTGCTCACGGCGGCTCGCCCTTCTGAAGGCGGTCTGCCCACTTTGGAGAGGTCCCCGGGAATCGAACCCGGGGCCTCCCATGTGAACCGGCGCCCTATCCACTGGGCTACAGCCGGCCCCCTAGTTTTAGCTCTTTTATTTAGGTCCTTAATCATTCTGAGTTAATTTTTGTATATTTTAGGTAGAGGTTTAACTTCATTCTTTTGCATGTGGATATCTTGTTTTCCTGACACCACTTGTGTAAGGCACTATTCTTTCCTCATTGTATCAACTTAGCACCCTTGTGAAAAACCGACTGGCCATAGATGTGTTTATTTCTGGACTTTTAATTCTGTTCTATTGGTCCATATGTCTATCTTTATGACAGTGCCACACTGTTTTAATTATTGTACTGTAATGATACTATACAGAATTGTACTATAATTGTACTGTAGTACAGTTTGAAACTGGGAAGTGTGAGTCCTCCAGATTTCTTCGTTTTCAAAATTGTTTGGCTATTCTGGTCCCCTTGCAGTTCAATATGAATTTGAGGATTGGGTTTTCCATTTTTGCAAAAAGGCTGCTGGAATTTTAATAGATTGCATTGAATTTGTAGTTTGCTTTTTGTAATATTGACATTTTAGCTATGTTAAGTTTTCCAGTCCATGAACATGGGATAGTCTGCCATTTATTTAGGTTTTCTTTAATTTCTTTCAGCAGTGTTTTGTTTTATTTCAGTGTATAAGTACTTTATACCCTGGGTTAAATTTATGGCTAGATATTTTACTCTTTTGGATGCTATTGTAAATGGAATTATTTTCTTAATTTCCTCTAGGGACTGTTCGTTTTTAGTGTATAGAAATAAAATTGTTGCCTGTTGATCTAGTTAAAATTCTTGTTCTTTGAACTTTTTCTTCAAGGGAGATTATTCTGCTTAGTGTCACTATTTATTATTTTGGAAAATAATGGCCTTTATTATACCTTAATAATTCCGGGAAACCTTTGATTATGGGTACTTGGTGAGTACCCTTTCTTAATTTTCAATGGAAAATCCTGGTTTGCATGATGCCTGTTGTGGAAAAATACCACAACCTGGTTGGCTTAAACAAGAGGAATTTATTGTCTCTGTGTTTTAGAGGCTGGAAGTCTAAAACCAAGGTACCTGAAGGCCATGCTTTCTCAGAAGTGTAGAATGTTCTTCTGGTGATGGCTTGCTGGCAGTCAATTTGTGTCTCTGTGATGTGGCTTTCTTTGTTTTCCTGAGCTTCTACTGTGACTTCTAATTCTGTGGCTAAATTTCATTTGCTTATAAGGACTCTAGTCATATTGGATTAAGGCCAACCCGGATTAAATTTGGCCTCATCTAAATAGGATCTTTAAAGATCCTATTCACAAATGAGTCCACATCCACAGGAATGAAGGTTAGGACTTGAACATGTGTTTGTGGGGTGTACATGGTTTAATTTAGCCCACCAGCTATTCAGAGACCTTCCTGCTTCTACGTCTGATTTGGAGTTCTACATTACTACTCTAAGCCAATTGTTCATTATGCTATTCATTTCTTATTGATCTTACCCTGATTATTATTTATTACCTGAAATAGTTAATGAACTGCTGAAAATACTCAGTGTACACAATGAGTGCTTTCTTAACTTAAGACTTTATTAACTATTAGATAGGAACCTCATCCTGAGATTTCTAGCATATAGTCAAGTTGAGAAAAACTAAGCAATGGAGGTAGGATTTATAAGATTGTTTAATTGATAAAGTCTGATTAAATAATGCATTTATATTTCTAGATGTATATTAGACTTTTCCTGAACCTGTTTTTGAATCAGTTAAATGCTCTCTGTACCAATATTTTGAGGTTTTTATAAACACAATTAATTAGTTTTCAGACTGAAGTCATTAGAAAAGTCAATCTTGTTGAAAAATGGTGAAGGGAAAAAACTTTTTCCTCCCTGTATACCAAGTTATTATCCTCCAGTTGTTTTTGAGAATTTCAAAAACTCTAAATAAATATAACTTCAGATTTTCTGAACTCTATCTGGGTTGAAATGTTACTTATAATTGGAATGACTTTGGTTAAATTTGAGTCCTTGAGGTTTGTTTCTTTTTTGAAGATTCCTTTGAGATTCTTTAACACAAAATAATAGCTTAAGTATATATACTACCTTTTATTTATTACTTAAATTATGTTTAATACTCACTATTTTGCTAAAAGGCAGCGTTTAATATGTAAGACTTATTTTAATGTCTAAATAACTTGAATTAAAAAAATAGATAAAGCCCATGCCTTCTTAGAACTCACATTACATTGTGCTTGTTTGTTTGGGCTCCTAGATGTCTGGCTTGTGTAACCGTGTGATTAGTACCATTCACTGAAATGAGGAACACTGAAAAAAAAAAACAGCTCTGGGGGGTTATGATTTCAGTAATAATTATGTTGTCTTTTTATCGCCTTTGAGACATCCCATTAGAGAAGTCATATGGACTGTGGGATACGCAGATTTGGAGCTCAATGAAAATGTCTTAGCTGGATATTTAAATTACTCACGAAGGAAGTATAGAGTGACAGAAGAAGAGACTTGAAACTAGTAAAGCTTAGACACATACTACCATTTCATGACCTAGGCCAAGAGGATGAGACTGCTAAGAAAAGTAAGAGTGTACAATCTTAGAGGTTGGAGGAGAATATGGCAGGGGAATAAATGTTTCATGTAAAAGTAAGTGTTCAGTAAAGTGGAATTCTGCTGAGATGCCAAGTTAAGACAAGTGAGAAATGTCTTTGTTGGGTTAGTGAAATAGAGTTTGTTGGTTTCTTAGAAACACCTGCTTTGGTGGAGTGATAGGATGAAAGCCAAATGGGATCAGATTGAAGAATGAGAGGGAGGAGAGAAAATGGAACAGTGGCTATAGATAACTCAAGAATTTTGTCTGTAAAGAGCAAGCAGTAGCTGGTGCAGGATGTGTGGTAAAGGAAAAGATTCAACTTCCTGGTCTCCCTCTCTTCTCCCTTTCCTTTTTTGTTCTGTGAGAGCAACTTATGCCTATATAAAAGCAATGGACTGATAGGAAGTAACCATTTGAAAATAAATGAGAAGCTCTCTTAGATAGTATAAGATTCTTGGGAGGGTAGGAGGGTTGGTATATGTAGAGAGGTAATCCTTAGATGGAGAAATAGCTCCATGTTTCAAAAGGGGAAAGAGGCTAGAATGGATACAGAGGTAGTATGTTTCAAAAGGCAAGATGAAGGAGTTTCTGGCTTGTGGTTTCTCTGTAAGAAACTGGAGAGGGTAAAAAAAAAGTGGTTTTAGCATTAGAAAAGTGGGAAGGTTTAAAATGGTTGATAAGACAGTGGGAGAATAAGAATTGAGTTGGCCAGAGAAATATAATAATATTTTCAGATATTGAGGGCCAATTGAAGTTGGTAATCATGTAACTCTACAGCAGTGGTGAGTTGCTTGGATGTAAGCTCAGAGGACATAGACAGTTGAATCCATCTAGGGTTGGGTATGGCCGGAAGGGTGCAGCTAAGAGACAGGATATAACAAGAAAATTTAGAATACTGGCAAGAGTGTCTTTGAGATGATGTGTCATGGAATCTATGCTAGATAAAGGAGGAGGAGAAGAGGAAGAGAAGGGGATTAATTGAGAGAAATTAGGATGCTTGAAGACTTAAGAGTTTCAGTTAGTTTGAAAAGTAGTTATAGTGGAACTGGTTGAAAGCAAACAGTTGGGATAGGAGATTATGGCCAGAAAATGGGAAGCTTGAATCAGTTAATTTGGAGATTGTACAGTTCTCGAGATGACAAGCCCGAGATAAAGCCATGATTGATTAGAGTAGAAGAGGACATTTCCCCTCCCACTCCTTCAGTATCAAAAGTTTGGGACATTTCCTGAATAATGCTTCCTCTAAAAAAATGTGCATGCACTTTATTGTGGTAAAGATATATATAAAAATAACATAAATTTTCCCATTTTAGCCATTTTAAGTATATACTTCAGTGACATTAATTACATTTACAATGGTTGTGCAACCATTGACACCATTTATTTCCAAAATTTTTTCATTACTCATTAAGCAGTTACTCCGCATTCTCCCTTCCTCCTGGTCCCTGGTAATCTCTCACCTACTTTCTGTCTCTATGAATTAGCTTTTCTATATATTTCACATAGATGGAATCATGCAATATTTGTCCTTTTGTGTCTGGCGGGTTCACTCAGCATGTTTTCAAGATTCATTCAAGTTGTAGCACATATCAGAGCTTCATTCCTTGTTAGGGCTGAATAATATCCCAGTGTATTTATAACACATTTTGTTTGTCTCTATAGCTATTGATGGACACTTGGGTCATTTCCACCTTTTGGCTATTGTAAAACCAGTGAAAGAAATGCTGATATAAACATTGGTATACAAGTATCTTTTTGAGTCCCTGTTTTCAATTCTTTATACCTAGATGTGGAATGCCAGGTCATTTTATGGTTGTTTTATATTTAAGTTTTTGAGGAATTGCCAAAACTAATGTATTATTAAGGCTTTGGGGCCTCTGCCATTAATGAAATTATGTTTAACTTTATCTGGGAATTTCCAAAACCTATGGAACTATAAAATCTTTTTTAGTGTACCATCTATTAATAACCATCAAAACTGTGTTTTTTCAAACATGTTGAGCCAATGTTTTATATGTCATGTGCTGAAACTATTAAATTAATGGGAACATTAAGAGTAATTATCCCAACATAAGAAGTGTTTATTTTATAAAGATTTTTAAAATATCTAAATTAATATATTTCAATGTTAAAATATTTATTTTCCTACCAAAAGTATATGTCCAAAATATAAAACTATGAGTTGGTACATTATTTTGTCAGTGACTGTTTTAGGTTGCTAAAAGCTGCTGGGAACAATATACCAGGAGTGGGTTGGCTTTTTTATGGGAATTTATTAGATTAAAAGCTTACAGTTCTGAGGCTGTGAATATGTCCAAATCAAGGCATTATCAGATATGCTGTGTCACCAAAGGCCAGCTGCTGGTGATCCTGGACTCCTGCCATGTGACAAAGAGCAATGGTGGCTTTCCTGTCTGGGTCTCTGCCTTCTACTCCAGGCTTACTTTCTCTCTGAGCTCAGCTGTTGGGTGATCAGGCATATGACTTGTCTCTCTCCTTTTCTCTGGGCCTTGTCTCTTTCAGCCTCTCAGTGGCCTCTTTTAGTGTCTCTACAGATTCCAGCCTCTGGCCTCCAGGACCTCTTTCTCAGCTTCTTAGGGTTTCTCTGTCTCTGCTGCTTTTTCTATGTCTGTTGCTTTCAGTCCTTCTTATATAAAGGACTCCAGCAAGAGGACCAAGATCCACCTTAGGTCATGCCTCACAGAAATAATCCAATCAATGCAACCCAACTGAATCCAATCCAATCAAAGGATCCCACATCCACAGGAATGGATTAGCTTTAAGAACACCAACTTTTCTGGGATCCCCCAAAAGCTTCAAACTGTCACAGTGACTATTGTGATATTTGAAATTGCTAATTTGAAATCTTTAGGCTTTCCTGGAATATCCATTAGTAGTTAAAGTATTAGTTTTATGTAAGTCACCCAGGTCATATTAGTTAAAGCAAATTGTGTGTTTATCTACTCATGTAACTGTATACATCCCAAAGTTCAAACCATTGGAATAAGGACTTGTCTGTCTTCATTTTTCAGCTCTACCATATATTGTGATGACTTCATTTTCAGACAGGCTGTACCAAAGTCCCACAGAGTAGCATTTTTTCCTCAGAAGGGCTGAGGATGGGACAAACACATAAAACCTAATTGACTTCTTGCTAAAACACAGTCTTCTGGTGAGGAATTCTGTTTGCAGAAGTAAATAGATGTGCAATTTTATAAGTACCTTTCTTTATTTCCTGTTCTTTTATTAAGTCTTAGGATTTTCGTTTAGGTCTTACAGTTTCTGATTCCTTTCTAATAAATAAAGTCTTGAAGGAGGCCTTGAAACTCCAAGCCTTCCCAGTTACTAGTTCCAGTAACAAAAGGAGCTCTGAAAAGATAAGAGGATTACTGATGCAAATACAGTGCAAGATTACTAAACAATAAAACTATTCAAGAAATGTTAGCTTTAGATAAAGTTAGGAACTTAAAATATTTACAAGCATAAATATGTACTTAGTAATCTTGATAGTGTCCTTGTAAGATTGTCTTCAACAATACAAAACCAATAAAACTAACTCTCTACTACCTTCTCGCCCCAAAACAATCAACAAAAGAAAACAAAACAAAATAACAAGAATCAAAACTTTTGACACATCCCTACTTAAACCCTTTACATTGTCTCCTGAGGAATATAGGCTTTAACTCTAAAGGCCTTTTATAGTAATTGATTCTCACAGACAATTGTAGTCAAAATCAAGCCTGTGGCTTTTCATACATTTGCAGGCTTTTTATTTGTCATACTAAAAACTCTTAAACTGTGTTTTTGTATTTTCTTTGTTTGTGAATAAAGGTTAATACAGTGATTACTGGTTGATTACTTGGCTTACTAAAATGCATATGGGGGCCGGCTCGATAGCCCAGTGGATGGGGTGCCGGCATACCACATGGTAGGCCCCGGGTTCGGTTCTTGGGGAACCTCTCCTAGCGGGCAGACCGCCTTGAGAATGGCAAGCCGCCATGGGTGGGCCAGAGCCGCCGTGGGCAGGGCAAAAAGCTGCCACGGACAGGGCACAAAAGCCGCCATGGGAAGGGCAGGTTGCCCGCGAATGGAGCGCAGCCAGCCACCCGCAAACTGAAAGTCGGCCGTGAATGGAAGCAGAAGCCTCCCACAAGCGGGGAAAGCCATGCCTGCGCAGTGACCAGTCTCGGCGCGTCGCCGCAGTGGGGGGGAAGGGGAGATATGTAATAAAATAAATAAATCTTAAAAAAATAAATAAATAAATAAAATGCATATGAATTCTGCATCCAGTTTGGATATGGAAAATAACAAAACCTTCCTACCTAACAATCAGTACCAGGCAAACGACAAAATAAGCTTTTTAAAAACCTCAAAATATTTGAAGCTGGTGGTCAACTGAGTCATATTAAAGCTGTGGCAAGGCCAAGACCTAACTTATTAATTTCAACCTCCACTCTAGTGGTTTAATAGTTAAGGGAGTATGTGTGCCCCTTGCTCTAGGTAAGTATTATTCAATTCAGACTCTACTGTTCTTTTATTCAAATCATCTTTCATACAAAAAAAATTATATTACACACTGAAAAGAAAGAAATGTGACTCAGAATCAAGAGTGTGAGGAGACCCAGAGATGGCCCAGATGTTGGAATTATCAGTGTCTCTAATAAAGCTATTATAAAAATGCAAGAGTTTTAGTGGAAAAGATGGACAGTACATATGAAAAGATGGGAAATTCCATCAGCGACCTGGATGTCATTGAAGAATGGAAATACTGGAAATGAAAACTACATTATCAGAATTTTATTTTTTTTTTAAAGATTTATTTATTTTATTACATATCTCCCCTTCCCCCCGCTGCGGCGACGTGCCTAGAGTGGACACTGCGCAGGCGTGGCTTTCCCTGCTTGTGGGCGGTCTCTGCGTCCATTCACGGCCGGCTTTCAGTTCACGGGTGGCTGGCTGCACTCCATCCGTGGGCGACCTGCCCTGCCCGTGGCGGTTCTTGCCATGTCCGTGGCAGCTTCTTGCCCTGCCTACGGCAGCTCCGGCCTGCCCATGGTGGCTTGCCATTCTCAAGGCAGTCTGCCCGCTAGGAGAGGTCCCCGGGAATCGAACCCAGGGCCTCCCATGTGGTATGCCGGCGCCCTATCCACTGGGCTATCGAGCCGGCCCCCATTATCAGAATTTTAGATGGTTTTGAGGTAAACTTGGACACAGAGGAAAGGATCTCTGAGTTGTGAAGACAGTTTGATACAAAGTATCCAAACTGAAACAAAATGAGAAAAATGAGTGAAAAAATATAACAGTGTGTTTGAAGTCATGTGATAATATCAAATAATTTAACATAAATTTAATTAGAATCCAAAAGGGAGAGGAAAGAGTGAAACAGGTAGAAAACATTTTGAGGAGATTATGGTCAAATGTTTTTCAATACTTTAAACCCATATATCCATGAAATTTAGCAAAACTTAAGCAGGATAAATTTTTAAAAATATTACAACCACTCATATTCTAGTTGACTATAAAAGCAGCCAGAAAAAAAAAGACATTATGTATATAGGGAAATAATGATATGTATTACAGATGACTTTTTACCAGAAATAATGGAGATTAGAAGGCAAAGTGCTGAAAGACAAAAAAAAGGTCAACCTTAAATTTGATGTCCTCAGAAAATATCTGTCAAAAATGAAGCCAAGCTAAGATCATTATCAAGCAAATAAAGCTGATTTGTATCTAGCAGACCAACACTACAAGAAATGCTAAAAGAAGTTCTTCATGCTGAAGGGAAATGATATCAGACAGAATCCCACGTTGCAAAAAGGAACGAAAAGAATCAGAAAGAGTACAAATATGAGTGTATGTGTGTATATATCTTCAAAAGACTTTTGATTCTTTATTTTATTTTTATTTATTTATTTATTTTTAAAGATTTATTTATTTTATTACGTATCTCCCCTCCCCCCCGCTGCGGCGACGCGCCGAGACTGGTCACTGCGCAGGCGCGGCTTTCCCCGCTTGTGGGTGGCTTCTGCTTCCATTCACGGCCGACTTTCAGTTCGCGGGTGGCTGGCTGCGCTCCATTCGCGGGCGACCTGCCCTGCCCGTGGCGGCTTTTGCCCTGTCCGTGGCAGCTTTTTGCCCTGCCCACGGCGGCTCTGGCCCGCCCATGGCAGCTTGCCATTCTCAAGGCGGTCTGCCTGCTAGGAGAGGTCCCCGGGAACCGAACCCGGGGCCTCCCATGTGGTATGCCGGCGCCCTATCCACTGGGCTATCCAGCCGGCCCCCCTGATTCTTTATTTTAAAGCAAGCATATAATGTATACCTAGCATATATAGAAATAAAATATAAGACATTAAAAATATTAAACCCATCCAAAGACGATAGGGAAGGGGGAACAGAGGAACACAGAACAAATGGGATTAATAGAAAACACCATGTAGATGGGAACCTTAAAACTAATCATATCATAGTTAAATATAGAAGCTAAAATTATAAATTTTCTATTTTCTATTTATATAAAGTCTAAGAACAAGCCAAACTTACCTATCATGACAGATATCAGAAAGTGCTTGCTGAACTGAGAGGGGAAATCGATTGGAAAGGAACATATGGGAAGTTTTTGGGAGATTGAAAATGTTCTGGGGGGCCGGCTGTTGCCCAGTGGATAGGGTGCTGGTCCACCACATGGGAGGTCCTGGGTTCGGTTCCTGGGGCCTCTCCAAGCAGGCAGACCCCCTTGAGAGGGCAAGCCGCCGTGGACGGGGCAGAGCTGCTGTGGGCAGGGTGAAAAGCCGCCACGGGCAGGGCAAAGCCGGCACGGGCAGGGCAAGTCGCCCACGAACAGAGCAGAGCCGCCCATGAGCAGAGCAGAGCCGCCCGCGAGCGGGGCAAGCTGCCTGCGCGGTGAGCTGACTCGGCATGTCACCGCAACGGGGGGAGACAAAGCAGACACAGAAGAACGCAAAAATGAACACAGCAAGAACAAGCAGAAAGGGGGGATATGTAACAACAACAACAAAAAAGTTCTGTGTCTTGTTTTGGGTGTTGTCAAAAATTGAACTGAATGATTCCGTTATGTGCATTTTATTATATGTTAATAAGAAAATATAATTAATATAAGAGATTTATTATTGATGATGTTTAACCTTATGTTGGGGGGATTTTTTTTTTTTCTCTTAGCCGAAGCTGATGAAATAGATCTAAAGAGATCTGCAGACATCTTGGATGCCAGATATTTTCTCCCAGGTCTTTTATGAATGACTCATCTAGTTATTCTTCTCTGAATTATACTCCAGTATTCTCTGAATTATACTCCAGTATTCTCCACCCATCACTGCAGGTCTCCCAATAATTCCCCCATTTTTCCTCTTTCCTCAAGGCATTATATCAGTATAGATAGGGAAGTCTGTTGATTTTTCCTCCTGTCCCTCACTAAACCAAGGGGTTGGCTCAAATAATGCCACTGGGAGAGATTGCCATGTCTGCTAGAAAGGATTATTGCCATCTCATTACCTAGTTGGTTGTTTGCTTATGTAGTAGATTTACTGGCCACGTAAAGAAGAGAATTATAGGAGAGAGGTACAGTAGTGGAAAAGCCTGCACTTCCTTAGGGTCAGACATAGATGCGTTTCCTGTGTATCAGGTAGACACTTTTGAAGGGTCTGTGCCATCCTTTGGGTACCCTGGATCATTCCTTAATTGAAGTAACCTTATTGAAAGGTCCTACATACAATAGGTTTGCACCCACAGGAATGGATTAGCTTTATGAACATGATTTTCTGGGGTATATATAGTCCCAAACTACTGCCGTATTTTAACGTCTGTTCTTCGCCTGTAAATCAACAGTGCTAGGCTGCTGTAGGGTTTTACTTTTCAAAGTCCTTCCCCGGGATTACTGGATTTTGCTACACCATATTTAGTTTTGGCCCTGGGTCCATAGCTATGAGTGCAAGAATTTAGTGTTTCTTCCCTGTACTGAGTTCATTTGTAAGATGACATTTCTGTTTTTAATTCCTGACCTCTGAAGTAAAGAGAAAAATTGGAGATTTACAAAAGAAACTACTTAATTTTTATAGATTTAAAGAGCTAATTTCTAATAGTATTTTTATTCACAGAGGTTAGAACCAACATATTATTTAATGTTATATGATAATTTATCTTTGTTATATTGGTGTCAACCAGAGAAGTTCAGTGAATAGGAGTTTGTTTCATTTTGGGAGTGAAGTACTCCTTTTTGATTTATTCTTTGTGATAAGCTATATTTTTGCTCTCCAAATATACAGAACTGTATTTTATTTTATATTACTTCTTTCTCTGGAGAGTAAACAGTTGAAAATAAAGGGGCAAATTACTCATCAATCATATATACTTTCATTTATTGGATTTTGTTAGTTGGTATTTTAAAAAGCACATCCAGAATCTCATAAATGCCACCAGATACCATATTTATTGAGAAGGGTATAGGCCTGGGATTTAGGGAACTAGAATTTGTGTTCTGGCCATGCCAATAGCTGGGTATATAACTTCAAAAATTCTCTTAACCACTTTGGGTCTCAACTTTGTTATCTGTAATGTGATAGACTTAGACTCCTCATGGCTCTAATATCGAATTTGAGTTTTTATTCAAGTGTTAGAGATGAATTACCAGTTTCAAAGTAATGCTTGGTTTCCCTAGCATCTTCCAGACATGACCAGTGAAGCCTTTATTTTCATTTTCCTTTTAAAAATTTTATTATGACTTAATGAATTTAAACCTTTTTTATGTGTTATCCTTATTGATTCTCAAATTTTCTGTCTTTGGCAAAAGCCGAATCAAGTTGGTTGCTGAATCCTTTTGACATGTCCTTAGTGTTCTTTGATAGCTTCCTGACTTTCTGGTATTGACAGGGTGCCTCAGACCTGGAATCAGCCATTTCTCTAAGGAGCCATGCCTAGTTCATTGTAGTTGGAATGAGACCAAAGTCCATGTTCTCTTTGCTACTAGGCTGGCCTTTGTTTTTAGATATTTTTTCCTAGTTCCAGGTGCTCTTTGCTACTGTTTTTGCTCTTTGCTCTTGTTTCGCAGTATTGTCAGTGGCTGAGCTAAGAAATTCAATTTTTAAAAAATGAGAAGATAAAATGCATCATGTATTTATAATACTATTTGACATTTAGGACTCTATGTTTTTTATTTATACTTATCAACCTTTTCTCTGTATCTTCTTTCTCTCATGATGAAAGTTCTCAATTACACTAAGGTAATTACTGATTTGCTTTGTCCTACACTATACATGTAACAGGCTCGGAATAAAAATATCGACACTGCTAGCAAGAGTAAGATTACTAAAAACAATGATTTTTTTTTTGGTTTGTATGTTTTCTTCTTTGATGTGCATAATCAAATTGCTATGTTTTAAAATCATCTGGAATAGTTTCTCTTTATATGGTTATGTCAGCAACTGGGTTCACATTAAGGTTTAATTATTTGCTTTTTATAAAATTATTTTTATATTAAAACTATGTAAAATATTTGTTTGTAAGGTCATATCTACAAAATAAGGTTCTAGCAATTTGAGATTATTTATCAATCCCCAAAGAGAGATAATGTTTGTAAACTGGTGTGTTCCTCTGGGTGTGATACCCTTTGAATGCATTAGATTCAGCTGACATGCCTTGATTAAATTACCTGTTAAGATTAGGGCTTTGATTCAGCCACGTCAGTAAGGCGTGATTCAGGGTTGAGTCCCTGCCCCTTGGTAGGCTGATATAAACAGACAGTCAAGAAGACACAGAGAAGAAACAGGAAGAGAGGGAGACCCATACACACGGCAGAGAGACCCATAGACACAGCAGAGGAGGATCCTGGGGCCCCCGGGAGAGATGACGGAAAGAAACAAGTCCTATGCCAGCTTTTGGCTGATAGAGAGGAAGGCTGAACCCTTGCAGAGATCGGCAACCATCTTGCTTCAACATGTGGCAACTGGCTTTGGTGAGAAAGCAACCTTGAGTTGGACTCTTTAGGGCCTTGTAACTGTAAGCTTTCACCCCAAATAAATACCCCTTATAAAAGCCAACAGATTTCTGGTACTCTGCATCAGCACCCTTTTGACTGAATAATACAGAGGTATATTTAAGTAAGTCTAACATCGGTTCCTGTCTCTTCCATCTTACTTCTTCCCTCCATCTATATTGTTTAAAAAAAAAATGGTTTTCCTTTCTATTGTTAAAAAAGTAGAAAATGCATGCTGTATTAGTTAGCCAAAGGGGTACTGATGCAAAGTACCAGAACTCTGTCTGCTTTTCTGTGTGTCTACTTCCCTGTGTGTCTGTTTTATCCCCACCAAGGGGGTGGGTCTTTAATCCTGCATGCCCTAAAGACATGGGCATGCAGGATTAAAAGCCCTAATCTTGATTTAATAAAGTAAAAGTGAAACTACTGAATCTAATACAATCTAATATGCCCAGAACAACAGAGCAGTTTACAAACACAATCCAATATCTATTTTTGGAATTCATAAACAATACCAAACTGCCACATATGCATATATATTTGCGTTCTTCCCCTTTTTACATAAATGGTAACATACTATGTACCACTTTTCTCCACTTAAAACAAATTTAGATATATTTAATATTATATATTAAATATAGTGGTCTATGGAGAAATTCTTTATTTCTTTAAGCCATACAATTCTCTGTTATCTGGATATACCAGTCCTATACTGTTGAACATCGATTTGATTCTAATGTTTTGGTTTTCCATATAATGCTTTGACAGATGGCCTTCTGCGTACATAATTTTGACTTTTATCAGTGCAGGATGTTGGGATAGATTCCCAAGAGTGGGATTACTGAATAAAAAGACAGGCAAATGTGATTTTCCTGCATTTCCAAAGTCCTCTTCATAGTCATGGCAACATTTTGCCTTTACATCTGCACTGAATGAGAGTACCTCTTTCTCTATAGGCCCATCAGTAGAGTATGCTATTGAACTTTTAGATTTTTGCCAATCTGATAAGTAAAAAAATTACATCCCAATATAGTTGGTTTTTTTTGTTTTTGCAGTTTGAGTATTAGGACTGAGGTTATGCATCTTTTAATATGTTTAAGAGCTGTTTGTGTATTTTTTCTATGGACTATTATTTTCATCCCTGTAGCCCTTAGTTTTATGGTGGTGTTTGCCTTTTTTGTCTTGATTTTTAGAAACTCTAAAATAGTATCAATACTAATCTTTTGTTGGTAATATAAATTATAAATATTTTTCCCAGCTTGCCATTTGCCTTTTTACTTTCCTTATGTTTTTGTTTTTTCGCCTTGCAATTTAAAAAATTTGTAAGTAGTCAAATTTATCAGTTTTTTTCCATATTGCTTCTGAATTTTGAATCATATTTAAGAAAATGTCCCTACTTAATGGTTGCAGAGAAATTCGCCCATACTCTTTTCTTCTAGTACTTGTAAAATTTCATTTTTTCCCCATTTCCATCTTTTATCCATCTGGAATTTATCCTGATACATGGTATGAAGAATGCATCCAGTCATACCTTTTTCCATATGGCTCTCAAGTTATTCCAAGTACAACTTTTCCTTATTGATTTGAGATTCTAACTTTATTTTATCCAAATGTTCATATGCAATTGATTCTTTTTCTGGATTTCCTATTCTTTTCCATTGGTCTGTTGTTCATGTACTAATACATTTTTGCTTTAAATGCAGAAGTTTTATAGTATATTTTTATCTACTCTAGCTAGCTTCCTGCTCCTCTTTCCCACATTGCTCTTTTTTTAGGATTTTCCTAGATATTCTTTTTGTTTTGTTTTTCTTTTTTTTTTGTTGTTACATATTCCCCCATCCCCCTTTCTGCTTCCTCCTGCTGTGTTCATTTCTCTGTGTTCTTCTTTGTCTGCTCTGTCTCCCCCCGCTGCGGTGAGGTGCCGAGCCAGGTCACTGCGCAGGCGCG
>PVKH010003210.1:0-25385 GCA_004027955.1 Chaetophractus vellerosus
GAACCCGGGGCCTCCCATGTGGTGAACCGGTGCCTATCCACTGGGCTACAGCCGGCCCCCTAGAAATATTTTTGATTCATTTGAGGCTTGTTTTGAAGTTTCATTAGGTGAAGACCAGAGCAGTCTTTTGTCTAGGCCTCACTCACCTCACTCACTGAGGCATAGCCTTTCTTTGTACTCTACCACATGCTTCCCTGTGTACACAAGGTTCCCACTCTGGAACATGAGCCTTCTGTGAGCCTCAAGCATTCTTCCGCCTGTCCTTTCTTATGGTTCTTTACTGGCCTCAGGTCCAGATTCAAGGATAACACTTTGCATATCTCCAGAGTGCTTTCTCTTTACAGCTTTCTCTTCTCCTGTACACTGACCTCTGAATTTCAGCTGCCTTGCCTTTCTTGGATTCTAAACTTAATTTCCTCAATTCAATTGGACCACTGGGTTTAGTTTGGTTTGCCACTCCATGTGCTGACACCTGAAAATTCTCTTTTTGCCATAAGCCAGGACAATGGAAGAAATTACCTCATTTGTTTCTCTTCTCTTTGTGATCACTCTCCTTTGGTGGCTGTTGTCCAACAAGTGAAAATTATTGTGTCATATATTTTATCTAGTTTCCCACTTGTTTAAGACAGAAGAGTAAACCTTGGTCCTTGTTACTCATCATAGCTAAAAGTAAAAGGGATGACATGTCTTTTAAAGAGATTTTAAAACTATTTTAAAAAATACTATTCTATATTTATTCAAATATTTACCATTCCTGTGTATTAATTTCTTGTTACAAATAGTAGTTTCTATCTAGTGTTATTTCCCTTCCACATGAAAACTTCCTTTTAGCAGTTCTTTTAGTTCAGACCTGCTGGCAATAAATTATTTCAAGTTTGTTTATCTGAAAATGTCTTCTTTTTTGCCTTTGTTTTTGAAGGATATTTTTCCTGGATATAGACTTCTGTGTTGACTGTTTTTTCTTTTAATACTTTAAAGATATTGTTCCATTTTCTTCGGATTTGTCTTTTTTCTGATGACTAGTCAGACACTATTCTTATGAATGATTGTTCTTCTATGTCTTGGGTCAGTAAATTGTTCTTTTAAATGTCCAGAGAGTGAATATTTGAGATGTTGTATGCTATATATGGTCTCTAGCACATAATATTCTTGTTTTTTATTTTAACCATCCTTTTAAAATATAAAAACCATTCTTAGTTCCTGGGCTGTACAAAAAACACATAGTGATTTAGATTTAGCCTGCAGGATATAGTTTGCTGACCCTACCTATATGTCTTTTTTTCTTCAGCTACTGATAACACTTTTCTCTTTGTCTTTGATTTTCAGCAATTTGCTGTGATGTGCTGATGGAGTTTTTGGTGTATATCTTATTTGAGATTCATTGAGTATCTTAGATCTGTGGTTTGGTGTTTGGTTGTTTGTTTTACCAAATTTGGAAAATTTTCCACCATTATTTCTTCAAATACATTATTCTGTTTTATTCTCTCTTCTCTTCTGGAGCTCCAATTATACATGTATTAGATTACCTAATTTTGTCCACATCCTAATGAGACTTTATTATTTTTTTCAATCTTTTTTCTCTGTGTTCTTTAGCTTGTATAATTTCTCTTGATTTAACTTTCAGTTCATTGATTCTTTCTTCTATGGTCTCCAAATTACTGTTAACCCAAATCAATGCATTTTTTGCATTTTTCATTCCATACATTGTACTTTTCAGTGCAGAATTCCCTTTTAGTTCTTTAATAGTGTCCATTTCTTTTCTGAGATTCCATATCTCTTCATTCATTATTACAATTTCCCTTTAAGTCCTTGAACATATTTAAAATAGCTGCTTTGAAGTCCTTGTCTGCTAATTCCACCATTTGAGTCACTTTGAAATTAGCTTCTACTGACAAACTTTTCCTTGACCATGAGTCACAATTTCTTGTTTCTTCTCATGCCCACTATTTTTTAATGTATTCTAGCATTGTGATAGTTTAAGAAGACTCTAGATTCTATTATCTTACACTGAACAGTATAAATTTTAATTCAATAAAACAGTTATTTTGGTTAGACTTAAATTCCAAATATTGCCCCTTCTGTAGGGTGGCCAGTCATTGAAGTCTCCACTCAGTACTTTTAGCCATCCAGCTATTCCTTTCCACCTAGCTACCCAGAATTCCTCTGCCTATTCCTTGCATGAATAATTCAGACACCAACCAAGGGTTTGAGTGTAGTTTGTAATATGAAGATTTGGGGCTTCCCCAATAAAATCCTTTCCTTTCTGGGATTTACACTTTCCTACTCATTTTTCAGCTTCTCTGGCACTCCCAAACTTCATTCTCTGACTCCTCAAACCAGTAATACTTCAACTTTATGTTTGAATTCTGTCTTCCTCCATGCTGTGTAGACTAAGGAATACTATCATGCACACCAAAAACTGCAGCTGTGTGAACACAAGTTGCAGTTACTGCAGCTTCCTTTCCCTCATAAACTCCCCTTTAGTTTCTGCCTGCTTTTTGTCATTTTCTGGTACCTTCAAATGGTTGTGTTTTTTAAAAATATTGTGTCAAGAGTTCGTAATTTTTATCTGTGGGATAGTTAGTCTGATAGAATTTAAATATTTCATTTAAATATTTATTCCTTTAAATAAATAATAAAAATATTTAAATAAATATAAATATTTAAATAAACACATTTAAATACTGAGTTCACTTTCCAATTTAAATATCAATTTCTCAATAACCTTTTTCCTTTACAGCTCTTTATTATCTTATTATCTTCTATTATTTAGTCTAGTACAGAAGTCTAAAGCCAGTCTATATTTTTCTTCCTTTACAGTTTATTTTGGGGATTTTGTTTTAACGTTTTTGTTTAGATATTTTCAAGAGTTTTATATTTACCTTTAAATTGTTTAAGTGTCACTATAATGTGTCCTGATAATTACAGTTTTCATAATTTTTTTCCAGTGCTGGAATTTATTTAGAATTCTTGGATTTTCCCAGACTCTGCACAGACCTGGTGAAGTTCTTAGCTAAATATTTTAAGTGAGATGTAGAAACATACATGGCCATACTGAAGAGGGAGCAGATGTGTCACTGTTTCATAGATTTAAGTAAAAAGTTTCACTCTACTATTGAAGGTATCCCCTGAAATTGAATAAATAGAATCATTAGGGAAAGGCCTCTTATCCTGTTTTCAGTTAGTATGCACTGACATATTAAAAGTTATCTTCTGCTGCAGCATGATCATTGAATATATATATAGGGATCAATTGGAGGAAACAGAAAAAAGACACAAACTCTACTCCTTTGGTAAATGTTAATTCAAGAACAGTTTTTAATTATGAAGTAAACATGGAAATGGCCCTTGGGATTGGGGTGAAGGCAAAAAGTGGAAGTCCCTAGGAAAGATCACAGTATTCTACATCATATCTTAGTCCTGTTAGGGGCTTGCCAATTTACCAGGTGTCCCTGGACTGTAGAGGCAAAAATGACCTGAAATAATCCAATCATTTTAATTGGATTTCCAACTGAACATTTCATTTCATTGCATCTGTTTCTTTTCCAAGTAAGTTTCTGCCAGTGGAGATGGGAGTCTGTCAAAATATTTTCCTACGTACTTTCCCATTTGATTATGTGATCATCAAAGACTTTTTAAAGAATTGGGACTTAATTCACTAGTTTGAGATATAATAGCACTTTTTATATTTACTTTCTAGTGCTGATGCAGTAGTGATATTAAGAACAGACAAAATAGATTTTAAATGCAAAACCATTATAAGAGATGAAGAAGGTCATTATATATTAACAAAAGGGACAAGAAGAAATAATAATCAAATATTTACGCATCTAACCTGGGTGCCCCAAAATATATGAGACACACATTGGCAAAACTGAAGGGAGAAATGGATGTCTCTACAATGATAGTGGGAGGCTTCAATACACCACTCTCAGCATTGGATAGAACATTTGGACAGAGGATCAATAAAGAAACTGAGATCTTAAATAATATGATAAATGAACTAGACCTAACAGACTTACATAGAACATTATACCACAAAGCAGAAGTCTACACATTCTTCTCAAGTGCTCATGGATCTTACTTCAAGATACACTATATGTTGGGTTAAGACAGGTCTCAATAAATGTAAAAAGACTGAAATTATATAAAACAATTTCTCTGATCATAATGGAATGATGCTGAAAATCAATAACAGGTAGAAAAAAGGAAAATTCACAAATATATGGGGATTAAACAACACACTCTTAAATAATCAGTGGGTCAAAGAAGAATTTGCAAGAGAAATCAGTAAATATCTTGAGATGAATGAAAACAAGAACACAACATATCAGAACCTATGGGATACAGCAAAGGCAATGCTGAAAAAGAAATGTATAGCCTTCGATGCTTAAATTAAAAAAGTAGAAAGAGTTAAAATCAAAGACCTAACTGCACATCTGGAGGAACTAGAACAAGAACAATAAACTATGCCTAAAGCAAGCAGAAGGAATGAAACAACAAAGATTAGAGGAGAAATAAATGAAATTGAGAACAAAAAACAATAGAGAGAATCAACAAAACCAAAGGTTGGTTCATTGAGATCAACAAAATTGACAAACCCTTAAATAGACTGGCAAAAAAAGAGAAAATGCAAATAAATAAAATAATTAATGAGAGGAGGGACATTACCACTGAACCCACAGAAATAAGAGATCATAAGATGATACTATGAACAATTGTATACCAAAAAACTAGACAACATAAATGAAATAGACAAATTCCTAAAAATACATGAAACAAACTACACTGATCCTAGAAGAAATAGCACACAGCAACAAATCAATCACAAGAGATTGAAATAGTCATTAAAAACCTCCCAGATGAGCAGACACAGAAGAACACAAAGATGAACACAGCAAGAACAAGCAGAAAGGGGAGGATATATAATAAATAAAAAATAAATAAATCTTAAAAAAATAATATACAGCATACTTTCTTCATAAAAAATGCTCTGAAGGATAGGGATAGAAGGAAACTTTCTCAACATGGTAAAATGAATATATGAAAAACCCACAGCTAACATTGTTCACAATGGTGAAGGACTGAAAAGTTTCCCACTGAGATTGTGAACAAGATAAGGATGCCCACTATCATCCCTATTATTCAATATTGTGCTAGAAGTTCTAGTTAGAGCTAGTAGGCAGAAAAAGAAATAAAAGGTACCCAAATAGGAAAGGAAGAAGTAAAACTTTTGCTATTAGCTGGTGTTATGATCCTATACTTGGAAAGTGCCAAAAAAAAATCCACAACAAAGCTCTTAAAACTAATAGGCAAGTTCAGCAAAGTGGTGGGATGCAAGATTAATATGCACAAATCAGTAGCGTTTCTATACGCTACGAATGAACAATCTGAAGAGTAAGTCAGAAAAAATTCCTTTTACAATAGGGACTAAAATAATAAAATATTTAGGAATAAATTTAAGCCAGGACATAAAGGACCTGTATTCAGAAAACTACAAAGCAAAATCAAAGAAGACCTAAATAAATGGAAAGACATTCCATGTTCATAGATTGGAAGACTAAATATTGTTAAGATTTCAATTCTACCTAAACTGATTTACAGATTCACTGCAATTCCAATCAAAAGTCCAACAGCCTTTTTTTACAAAAATGGAAAAGCCAATTATCAAATTTATTTGAAAGAGTAAGCCAAAAGTGTCTATTTTTTGAAAAATTTTATTGAAGTATATCATTCATACATGAACATACATAAACAATAAGTGTATAGTGGAAGTTGTGAACTTACAAAACAAACATTAGTAACATCATATAGGGCTCCCATACATCACCCCACCACTAATACCTTGCATTGTTGTAAAACATTTGTTAGAAATTATGAAAGAATATCGTCAGAATATTACTACAGTACTAACTATAGTCCATACCTTACATTTGCTGAATTTTTCCTCCAACCCACCCTATGATTGATTTATTTATTTATTTATATCCATTTTTACATCCCCTCCACACCCCATTTTTGCTGTTTTGGTGTCCATTCTCTGGGCAATTCTCTGTGTCTGTTTCCTGCCATCTTCTCATTTTTCTCCTGCCTCTACCAGGATTCAATCCTTGGAACCTCCAATGTGGGAGAGAGGCATCCTACCACCTGTGCCACCTTAGTTCCCGGTTTTTCGGCATGTCTTATCTTGGCTCTCTCCCTTGTGTCACTCTCTTGTTACATCATCATCTTGCTGCGTGCCTAGGCGGGGCCTGGTGGCATTCCTGCACTCAGGGCCTGGCAGCCTGCACGCTTTCTATATTCTTCTTCTTCTTTTTTTTTTATTTTTATTTTTACCAGGAGGTCCCAGGAACCGAACCCAGGTCCCTCCATATGGGTGACGGATGCCCAACCATTTGAACCACATCCGCCCCCCTGCTATATCTCTTAAGGTTGACCAAAGATACCTAGAGTTACAGTCATTTTCCATAGAGGATGGTAATATAATAAATCAGGGTTGGTATATCATCAGCATTCTAAATACCAGACCTAGGGAGAAAAATGCATGGTTTTTAATATAGCGAATGTTTAGCTTACCCTGATTATCACAAAATCAGGACAGCGAGAATATTTGCAACAAAGTGTCTTTAAAAAGAAGAATGAAGTAGGAGGACTCTCACTTTCTGACTTTAAAGCATTTTACTTAGCTACAGTAGTTTTTTAAAAAAACACAAAAAACAAAACAGCATGGTACTGGCATAATGGTATGCATATTGACCAATGGAATGGAATCAAGAATTTAGAAATAGACCCTCACATCTATGGTCAAGTGATTTTTGACAAGGCTGTCAAACCCACTCAGCTAGGTCAGAACAGTCTGTTCAACAAATGGTGCTGGGAGAACTGGATATCCATCCTAAAGTAAGAAGGAGGACCCCTGTTTAACACCTTATACAAAAATTAACTTAAAATGGATCAAGACCAAAATATAAAAGCTAGAACCATAAAACTCCTAGAAGAAAATGTAGGGAAATCTTCAAGACCCGGTGGTAGGTGGTGGTTTCTTAAACCTTACACCCAAAGCATGAGCAAAGAAAGGAAAAAATAGATAAATGAGACCTCCTCAAATGTAAACGCTTTTTTTTGCTTCAAATGACTTTGTTAAGAAGATAGAAAGGTAGCCTAATTATTAGAAAAATTTTGGAAACCACATATCCAATAACGGTTTCATCTCCATGTTATAAAAAGATGTCATGCAATTGAATGATAAAAAGACAAGCAACCCAATCAAAAAATGGGCAAAAGACATGAACAAAAATTTTCCCAAAGGAGAAATACAAATGGCCAAAAAAAGCACATGAAAAGATGCTCAACATCACTAGCTAGTTGGGAAATGCAGATCAAAACTACAATGAGATATTATTTCACAGCTTACAGAATGGTCATTATCAAAAACAAACAAACAAACAAACAAACAAACAGAAAACTACAAGTGCTGTACAGGATGTGGAGACTTAGGAACACTCCTTCACTGTGGGTGGGAATATAAAATGGTGCAGCCTCTCTGGAGGACTGTTTGGCGGTTCCTTAGGAAGCTGAATATGGAACTGAGATATGATCCAGCAATCCCGCTACTAGGAATATATTCAGAAGAACTGAAAGCAAGGGCCTGAAAGACATTTGCAAACTGATATTCATAGCAACATTATTCACAATTGCTGAAAGATGGAGACAACTAAGTTTCCATCAACTGATGAATGAATAAACAAAATGTGACATATACATATGCTGGAATACATATACATATGCTGGAATACTATTCTGCTGTTAAAAAAATGAATTAGGGAGGCATATAACAACATGGATGAACCTTGAAGATATTATATTAAGTGAAATAAACCAGACACAAAAGGACAAATATTGTATGGTTCCATAATATGAACTAAACATGATGAGTAAACTAATGGAGGTAAACTAATAGAGCACAGGTTACTAGGAGATAGAAAGTGGGTTGAGAAGGGGGAGCTGATAATGAATGTATGTAAATGTTTAATAAGGGGGATTGTAAATGTGGGAAATGGTTAGCGTTGATGGTGACACATTATAGTGAGTATAAGCGTCTGCTGATTTAAAAATGTGATTGTGGCTGAGAGGGGTAGTCTAGGGAGGTTAATGTCAATTGAAAGACAGCTGAAGGATAATCTAGGGATTGTATAACAGTGGTTTCAGTGGTGGATGATGATTGTGCTTAATAGTATAAATACAAGAAAGTTATTCTATTACAAGGTGTTAAGAATATGGAGATATATGCATAAATACAACTAATGTAATGTATGGTCTAAAGTTAACAGTAATACTGTAATATTTTTACAGCAATGGCCAAGAAGGTACTATATCAATGCTAATGGTCAGTAATGGGGCGGGTGGGATATAAGAGGAAAATTAAAAGTGTTGTACATTTAACAATTTAGTCTTATTTTACTAGTTTCGGATATATCAAGTTTCATATTTACTTTCTGGTGTTGATGTGGTTTTTGTATTTATATGTTCTATAGTTACTTAACTGAGAGTTGGGAGATGGGTCAAAAGTACCTATGATTATTCTATCACTTTATGTAGAAGCCTCTTTAGATTTTTTTTATTATTTTATTCTAACATGCAGGAAGGTATAGAAAATAATATTTCCTACATTTAAAAAATATTTACATTTGCCATTGTTACTTTTCCAGATCTTTTATACCACACAGAAATCCCATCTCCTTCCTTCCTCTCTCCAGAGATAATGGTTATATTGGAATCGGTGGAAATCCTTGCTGTCTATAATATATAATATTCTTTCATGTGGTTTTTACATAATGATATCTAACTGTATGAAACTGTCCTTGATTAAAAGTTAATAATTTATGCTCAAATTTGAGGAATCTACTGTTCAAAGCATCTACTTGATAAAGTGTATTTTAACTTATTAGAGCCTTTTTGGTAATATTTTTATGTGTTAGGTGACTTTTATTATTATGCTTATTCTGGAAATGGGGAAAATGAAGCATCAGATTATTTAACTTGCTCAAGGTCACATAACTGATAAGTTATGGACTGTGAATTCAAATCCAGGAAATTTTGGTTTTAGATTCTGAACTCTTAATCACTTCACATATTGCCTCTCAGTTGTTTAATTTTACAGACTTGTAAGTATATTAGGGTTTATAATTACCAGCATAGGGTGAATTGTAACTTTACAACTTACTATGGAATAAAATATTCATACACAATAACTCTTGATGTTCTCACCCTACTTTTTCCTCCCAATCCCCCACAATTCCCTTATTGTCCTCCTTCCCCCACTGAAGGAGGTCATGGCCAACATCTTATCTAATGCCATCTTTCTGGAAACAGGTGCTCTAATTTTGCACCTTTATCCATATCCTCTTCTAATAAAAGTAAACTTAGCATATATTTTGTTTTGCATAGAGTTTCTCTAAACTGGAAAGAAACTAGTAACATTAAGGTTGTATTACCAATTAAACTTAAACTGCTGTAAAAGAATGAAAAGAAACTAATTTTCTCGAGCCTCTCCTATATTTTGGGTGATGTGTCAATTGCTTTTATGAACGATTTAATTAATTCTCAAAAACTTGGAGAAGAAGATATTATTATCCTTATATTGCAGACAGAAATATGGAGGCTCAAAGAGGTTAGATAATGAGGAGTCAGGTGAAAGACTGTACTTTGCACTACTATACCATTTTTCCAAAATGGAGGCTGCATTTAAGCAAAGAATAATCCCTTTAAAGAACTTAAATCTCAATTAATGGAATTATGGATCATTGGGGAAAATCTTAATTTTTTTATGATGGGTATAGTTCTTTATAGGTAACCTGTGATTCAACCAACCTTTCTTGCTCTGTACTATCTATGGTATCTGTACTATCTATAAGGCCACATTTGCCAAAATTGTGTTGGCTTTTATCATGGGAATTTAGGTTAAAAGCTTACAGTTCTGAGGCTGTGAAAATTTCCCAATCAAGGCATCTTCAGAGGTACTGTCTTACTGAAGGTTGGCTGCTGGTGATCCTGGACTCCTGCCACTTGGCAAGACACAATGGCAGTTCTGCCAATCCGGGTCTCTGCCTCCTCCAGGCTCACTTCTTCCCCAAGCTCTGCTGTGGGTGGTCAGGCATATGGCTTGTCTCTCCCCTCTCCTCTGGGCCCATCTCTTAGCCTCTTGGGAGTTTCTCTGTCCCTGCCGCATTTTCTCTTATGTGTCTCTGCATTCAGCTCTCCATTTATAAAGAACCAAGACCCACCTAGTTCACACCTCACTGAAGCAATCCGATCAAAGGCCCCCCAGCTGAATCCAGTCCACTGAAAGTGTCCCATACCCACAGGAATGGATTAGCTCCAAGGACATGATCTTTTTTGGGGTCCACAAAAAACTTCAAACTGTCATGGGTCCCAGAAATCTAATCATGCAGTTTCTGAAGTCCCAAGTCCTGGAGTTGCTGGGAAAGAAAAAGATTTTGTTGCACCTGAATAAAAGTTTTTCTGTACTTGGTCAGCCTATTATATAATTCTTTGCTATTCAAAACGTGGTTACTAAACTAGCAATTTCATCATGAACTGCAAGCTTATTAGAAATACAGAATCTCAGGCCCCACCTAAATCCACTGAATTAGAATTTGCATTTTAATTAAATTTCTATGTGATTCACTTAGACATTAATGTATGAGAGGCATGAATTTTTGGATCCTTTTTAGGATAAAATTTTGATAGCTGAAAAGTAAGGAGGAAGGATTTTAGTGGAAGGGCCGGAGGGGGACCAGGAGACTGGGGGAAAAAAAGTATTTGTTTCTCAATTTTGCATATGGTGTCCACCAGAAATAGCAAGCAGTGGTTTCAGGAATTGGGAAACTTGCCCTCTGAGGCCAAAGTGGTACAGGGACACAACAACAGCAAAAGGCTGGAATTTCTAAACCTCTGAAAGAACTTGAAGCCTCCATTGGATAAGCACTGGTCAACTACACACCACTGTTTTTGGTAGGGGGAATTAATAGGATAATTGTACCATATTCAAAAATACAAGGATTGCTTAAAGAGGTTTTTTTTTTCCCCTCTGAAGTATTCATGGGTAAACTTCTGCTTAGATTGTGATGACTTGACAGTCTGTTTAAGGGAGAAGTTTGTTTGAATCTGTGTTACTTGATTTGAATTTTGAGCCTCTCATATTATTATAACACTAAGATACTCTCAAAGCTATCTTCTGAGTTTTTATGTTTGTTAGTGGCCAGTAAGTGGCTCTCCTCCACACAGTGATTCAGGGACCCAAGCTACTTACATCTACATTGTCTATCATTCTATAGAACCTTATAGTCATTTGAATTCATCTGCCTCAGGAGAATAAAAAAGAGGAGAAGGTACACACTCTTCTTTTGTTGTTTGTTTGTTTGTTTTTAAGGTAGACAAGATGAATTTTATTCTGAAAAATAACCAATGAGATTTACACATATGTGAGGCGTAAAAAATTGGTGCAAGGAGACATTTGAAGACTTGTTGTAGAAGGTGTGTGTGAGACTAATGGTTTTGTCCTTGCCTTGTGATAAGGGGGGAGGCACCATGAAATTCTAGGCAGAAAGCACACTTTGATCTGTAGACAGTTCACCTCAGCAAGTATTTACTTAACATGTAGCATTTGTTCATCACAGTGTTGGATCTGTAAGCAAGCAGAAAGTAAGGTCTTTGCCTCATAGGGGCTAACAATGTTTCCCAGCTGAGCACACTTAGGCATGCAGGGGGAAACTTGCCCTCTGATAATGGTGGGAGCTGGCACTAGCGGCCAGTGCTGGTGGGTTTGACAGCAGGTGATACTGGAATTCAGATATGGGAGAGAGCTGTGCCCTCTAGTGTAGCTGGAGCCAACTCATGGAGTGTTGTCGGCACTTTTCGGCGACAACACTGCTCACAGGGACCGGGGACCGGCTGCCGGCATTGTTCGGCGGCGACCCTGCTTGCCATGGGGTTTTGGCTTGCTGCCCCCAAGGAGCCTCCCAGCCATCAGGAGGCAAGGGAGTCTCCAAGTGGCCCTCCCCAACCAGATCGGAGACAAAGGGAAACAGTGGGAAAGGGAAGAGGGGGGAAAAGAGGGGGGTTATCAGCTCGTCGGTTCAAGGCTCCGAGCTGGCCAGGCTCAGGGGCCTCGAGTGCAGTGGGCCGATAGGCTCGCCAGGGCTCAGGCGTCCCCAGGCATGGCGAGCCAGGTACATGGAGGCCCGTCGGGCTCAGGCGTCCCCGAGTGCCGCGGGCCAGGAATCCGGAATCTGCGCACGATGATAAGGAGGCGGCAGGGTGACTGGTGGAAAGGCGAGCGATGGACGGAGCACACACACCAACTCCGGAGACGAGGCTGGGTGACCGGGTCTAACTTTATTAGGGAAACACTGCTATTTATAACATGTGGGGTAAGGGGGGGAGGGAGTGCAACAGAGCAACTCCCAATTGGTGGAGGCAAACAACAAATGGGGAAGCACAACTGGGCGGCTTTCGATTGGTGGAGGCTGGCATGTGACTAGGCAGGCTCCGATTGGTGAAGGCTGGTATGCGACCAGGCAGCATCTGATTGGTGGAGGCAGGTTTTATGCCCATATATGGCCAGGCAGCTTCATGCAGGCAGGGAGAGGCGGAGTTGTACTATGGGGGAAAGGGGAGGGGTGGAGAGAGGTGGAGCTGCACTGTAGCAAGGAGGGGAGGGGAAGGGGAGAGGTGGAGCCATACCACTGTGGCTGTCAGTCATCAGCATAACTTGAGAGGCTTCCGGCCGCTGCTCGGGCTGCTGTTCTACCCCATTAAGTGCTGGGGGCTTTTAGGCTGCCCCTGTTCCTCCCACAATGGAGAGGCAAGGCTGAAGGATAAGGAGTGGAGGGGAACGTCGGGGTCTGATGCGAGGCCAGGAAGAAGGTGCCAGAAAGTGGAGCTTGGATGTGGGAAAGTAACTCACAAAGAATTTGCTGCTCACAAGTGACATCACCATCACGCCACTGCGTGCCCATCTATCAGACCAGAGTCCCACGTGGCTTTTAATTTCCCTGTACCTGGCCATCCTGTAATCCCACCCTCCTCTGGTTCTTCATTATCATTCTTGCCTGGACAGTATTTCTAAATCATAAATGCGATCATGTAATTCCTTTAAGGCACACAGTGGTAAACGTTTTGGTTGATGTAACCCACTACATTTCCAATCACATATCTTTAGTAAGAATAAGCCATATCTAAATGTAAAGGGGGGAAAATAAATGTAAAGGGGAATGGGAAATAAAGATCCTTCCTGGGAAGCTGCTATCTAGTGATAACTCTGTGCTATGAAAGAGTAGGACAAATTTTGGAGTATAGCTAAATGTCTCTGCCAGTAATTCAGTGAAAGTATAGTGCAGTAATCTTTATATAATAATGGATTGCTTTTGCTAAGACCAAGCCCCAAGAATTTTGGAATCAAAAGACTGAAAATTTATTTGCATGTGTATGTTGGAGTAAGACCAATTTTTGTTTCTGTAGATTTGGAGCTTTGAATTTACCTTTGAGGGCATGCTGTTACATTATTTAAGAAGAAAAACCTTATTAATGGACATTTTGTTTATAAAAAGGTAAAACAAAGAAACCATAAAGCTCTAAACTGCTATGCATAATAATATGAGGTGCATTTTTACAGATTATGTTTATTTGGATAACTAGCCTCAGGCTGGATCTGAGGAAAAAGTCTTATTTCTCTTTTCTTGTAGACTGAGAAATTAGGGACTGTGCCAGTTTGAGATTATTTATGAATACCAAAAAGAGAGATTATGTTTGTAAACTAATCTATTCCTTTGGGTATGATACCCTTTGATTGTATTAGATTCAGCTGAGAGGTCTTTGATTCAATTATGTTACGATTAGGACTTTGATTCGACCAGTCAGTAGGGTGTAACTCAGGTTGAGTCCCTGCGCCCTTCGTGGGCTATATAAACAGACACTTACTCAAGAAGGCACATGGAAGAGGAGAGAAATTGGTCATTTCAGTCCTGCCATGAGACAGAAAGGAGAAGGCTCAAACATCTAAAGTCCCAGGGAGATATGAGCCATTCACCTCATATTCTGTAGCTGAAGAGAACAGAGCAGCTGAGCAGCTGAGAAGGTCCAGAAATAAATGAGCCCTATGCCAGATACTGATATAGGAAGCCTTGAGAGACCAGGCAGAGATCACCTGTCATCTTGCTTCAACACGTGGCAACTGACTTTGGTGAGAAAGTACTTCTTTTGGTACCTTGAGTTGGACTTCCCACAGCCTTGGGACTATAAACTTTTACCCCAAATAAAATCCAACAGGTTTCTGGTACTTTGCATCAGCACCTTTTGGCTGACTAATACTGGGGCCAATATACCAAGAATGAGATGTTTGCTAAAGGTTATAAGGTAAGAAAGAGAAAGAGATGCCCTGTAGGAGCAGTCCTCAAAGTGAGTCTGAGGACTCCTGTGAGTCTATAAGACCCTTTCAGGGAGTCCACAAAAAATCATGAAGTTATTTTCACAATAATACTGTGATATTTGCATTTTCCGCTGTATTAATGTTTGCACTGATGCTGTAAAAACAACAGTGAGTGTTATGAATTAAATTGCATACCCCAAAAGCATGTGTTTTAGTACTAATCCCAGAAACCTCAGAATGTGACCTTTTTTGGAAATAAGGTTGGTGCAGATGGAATAAGACAAGTTAGAATGAGATCATACTAGAAAATTGTGGGCCGCTAACCCAATATAAGTGTCCCTACAAAAATAGGACATGTAGGCACAGAGTGAGAGAACACCGGGTGATTAATAAGGCAAATAATGCCATGGATTGCCAGAAAACCTCCTGAATCTAGAAGAGGCTTGGAAGAATTCTCCCCTATAGGTTTTAGAGGAAGGATGGCACTGCTAATACCTTGATTTTGAACTTCTAACCACCAAAACTGTGAGACAATAAATTTCTGCTTTTTAAAGTTTGTGATACTTTGTTACACCAGCCCTAGGAAACTAAGACAACGAGTAAAATGGCATCTTAGCACAAATCAAGGTGGTAGCTACAAGCTTTGCTAGTAAAGCATACCATGTGCTCACAATTTAAAAAAAAAAAAGCTTCATTTAAGAATGTCCTTGATGAACAGTAGAAAGTATTAATCTTATTCATTCTGGATCCTTGAATAAATGTGTTTTTTTTTCCCATTTGACAAAATGGGAAAAATGCATAAAACACTTTTGCTGCATACCGAAGTATGATTTTTTTCTTGAGAAAAGCACTAGTTTGATTTATGAGATTAATTAGCTGTTTTGCCATAGAACACCATGTTTACTTAAAAGAATGACTGACAGAAAAATTATGATTATTCAGACTTGGTGTAATGGTTTGAGTTTGATTTAATTATGAATTCCAAAAATATAGATTAGATTTTGTTTGTAAACTAATCTGTTCTTCTGGGTATGATTAAGTTATGAGTAGGGCGTTAACTGCCACGTCAGTGAGACATTGAGCCCCACCCCTTGGTGGGCGTGGTCTCAAGTATAAAAGGCTAGATAAGAAGCAGAGATTGGAGAAAAGCAGATTGAGAAAAGCAGATTGAGAAAAAGCAGATTGAGAGAAGAGATTTTTGGAGAAGGAGATTTGAAAAGCAGTTCTGATGCTGGAGTGAGCCGTTCGCCCGATAGTCTGCAGCTGGCCTTGTGGAGAGACACAAAGCATAGAAAGCCTCATGGTCTACAGCTGAACTCGTGGAGAAAACAGAAGCTAAGCCCGGAGAGAAACGCAGCCCCGGGAACAAAGGAATCCGGAAGCCTGAACCCTGGAGACGTCGGCAGCCATCTTGCTCCAACACGTGGACTTTGGTATGGGAAGAAACTTATGCTTTGTGGCCTGGTAACTGTAAGCTTCTACCCCAAATAAATACCCTTTATAAAGACCGACCAATCTTTGGAATATTTCAGAAGGCACGCCTGTGGCTGACCAAAACACTTGGTATTTGGCAAACATTTTTCCTAAAAATTAGTGAAATGAGCCTGTTACACTAAGGAAAACAACTAATAATATTGTGGCCAGTAATAAAATTCAAGCCATTGAACAAAAATTTTAGAAAATTTCTATCCTCCACCATGATCTTGACTGCTTTCCAATAATAAAGATTTTTCAAATAGGATCATAAATGTTGGCACATTTTTAATACAATATCAAGTTATTTGAAGATTTGTATAATTCACTAAACCAATATTTTCCAAATGACCAATGCGTTATGCTAAAAAAATCATACATGGATTTAAAAAATGATGACCTCAAAGTACAAGACAGACCAATGTATTTTAATATAATATAAAGTACATTGATGTGGTTCCAGATTCCACATTGCAACCCACCTTTAAGAAACAATATGCCAAACTTTTCATATAATCACAATTATATGAGAGACGATTAAAATACTCCTGCCTCCTTCAGCTACATATCTGAGATCAGATTTTCTTTATTTTTTTAAATTATTATTATTTTTAAAGATTTATTTTTATTTATTTATATATCCTCCCCTTGCTGCTTGTGCTTGCTGTGTTCATTTGCTTTGCGTTTTTCTGTGTCTGCTTGTCTCCCCCTTCTGCGTCATTCCGTTGAGTCAGCTCACCGTGCGGCGGCTTGCCTTCTCCAGGAGGCCCTGGGAACCGAACCCGGGGCCTCCCATGTGGTAAACCAGAGCCCAACCAATTGAGCCACAGCTGGTTCCCTGATTTTCTTTTATTTACTTCAATCAAAGGAGCACATTACAATAGAATAAATGCAGAGGCATAATTAGAACCAAGCTGTCATCTATTAAGCCAGACATTAAAGAGATTTTTAAAATGTGAAACAGTTACTTTTTTCAAAACTTTTTCTTGAAAATAGTTATTTTTCTATTAAAGATCCTGTTTATGTTAACATTAAATGGGTTTATTTTGTTATTTTCAAATGAATTAATATTTTAAATATTTATCAGTATTAAAATCTAATATAGAAAATATTATTAGGTATAATAACCCACATAAACAAAAGTTCTTTGATGTCCTCAATGATTCTTCAGAACGTGAAGGGGTCCTGAGACCAAAAAGTTTGCAGACCACTGCCCTACAGGAAACTGCTGCAGAGGGGCTTGGCTCATGGCATCTGACAGCAACCATATCCACCTTGTAGCTTTACTGTTTCTGTGTTGCTTATCCCCAAGCTGTACTCAGTCATCACTGGGGGGAGTTCCCTAAACGTAAGGCACGGATAATTTATTTATTGAGGCTAAATGTATATTTTGATTTGTAACTTATTTCTACAGTGTTTAATGCTTCTTCAGTTCTGATGTATTTAGCCTGCACTTAAAAGACTTAAATTTCGCTAAACAGGTCATATAACTCCTCTGAGCTTTATTTTTTCAGCTGAAAAAGGCTGTTAGAATAGATTTCTATATTCCTTTTTCTGAAAATTTTGTTTTAATTTTTATTAGAGAAGTTATAAGCTTATAAACAATCATGCATAACATGCAGAATTCCCATACATTACCTCACCACCAAAATCTTGCATTGTGGAACATTTGTTACAAATTATGAAAGAATATAATAAATATATTACTGCTAACCATGGTCCAAAGACTTTTCCTAACATTTTGTTACTTACATGACCTCTGTTCATAGGTGCTGAGTATTCCAAAGATGTTGTTTGTAACTGAGGAAGAACTAGTGACAGGGACAGATGGATTAGCATTCTTGATTTTAGAACTCTTTAACCTCTTTAGCTGTATTGTGTGTGTGCGTATGTATCTTTGTGTGTATATTAAAACTTTAAAATGTGTGCTGAAGAAAGGTCAAAAGCAGAACCAAAGTGAAACATGAGTATACACATACGTATATGCATATATCTGACTTTAACGGAATAGAATAATCTGTTCTTTGTTTATACTGCTATGTCAAAATTGCTTCTTCTAACCTAAAGCATATTTTTTTTAAAGATTTATTTATTTTATTACATATCTCCCCTTCCCCCCCGCTGCGGCGACGCGCCGAGAGTGGTCACTGCGCAGGCGCAGCTTTCCCCGCTTGTGGGCCGTCTCTGCGTCCGTTCACGGCCGGCGCTTGCTTCAGTTCGCGGGTGGCTGGCTGCGCTCCATCCGCGGGCGACCTGCCCTGCCCGTGGCAGCTCTTGCCCTGTCCATGGCAGCTTCTTGCCCTGCCCACGGCGGCTCCGGCCCGCCCATGGCGGCTTGCCATTCTCTAGGCGGTCTGCCCGCTAGGAGAGGTCCCCGGGAATCGAACCCAGGGCCTCCCATGTGGTATGCCGGCGCCCTATCCACTGGGCTATCGAGCCGACCCCAACCTAAAGCATATTTAAAATATAATTTCTTCTTCTTGAAATATGAGATGCTTATTGTCATGTGGGGTTAACTTTTCTCCAGAATTTTAACAAAAAGAACTTTGTTTTTAATGAAATAGACAGAAGGTAGTTAAAATTTGCATCTTAAACAAAATGGCATAATATGTCTCTTTTTAGGACAGGATTGTACACAGTTATAGAATTTAGGAATCTGGAATTACTCAAGTTCTATATGCCAACTCCCCTTCACATGTGTATTGTTAGATTATTTACTAAATAATAATACCAAAATATTATAATACTGTATGTATGTTACATATTGTATATAATATATAATAGAAATACTACTGTTGTAATAATTTTTATATATTATACTATATAATAATACTAAAACATATTAAAAACTAAAACTTTAATGTTCATTTCTCTTATTATGGTACAACGCCATGTAAGCTTTTAAACGCAGATCATTTTACAGAACTATTTTTACACTTCTCATCCAATTTTTAAACCCAGTTTTTATCTTTATCTAGACTTTAAGGTTAAAACATTAGCACACCCCATGATTTCTTTATAAACTATAGCTTAAACCACAGCAATTTTTTTAAAAGCACCTTATTTTCAATTAACATGGAACTTTTAAGTACCGCTGTGCATTGTACTGCATTTGCAGTAGTGGGAAGAAAAAAATTAAAAAAAGATACATAGTAATTACTCATATATAAGTACTAGTTTATATTTAGCAAACGACATATTACAGAAATATTCAAAAGTTATAATCAGATGAATTCGGAATTGATGTGTTATAAAAAGAGCTACTTGACCCTTGATTTGTGCCTCTGTCATCTTGCTACTTTTTCACTGTTGGCATCACTTAGAGACAATACAAAAGAACCCTTAAACCCTGGGAATTAGGGTAACTCTCTGAGAATTAAGTTGGTAAAATCTCCACATTATGTTTTTTCATTTTACATTATTGAAAAGAAACCAAGAAATTTGCATCGTTAAAGAGTGAGGAATCCCCCAAAACAGTAATAAGATTGTCACATACACAAACTCCCAATGTGGTAGTAATTTAATAATTTCTTATTGTGTTTTATAATATGTGACTAAAGACTGTATGGGCAGAAGTGAGAACAAAGTAAAGCATATAATAAAGGAAAACAAAAGAACCAGAAATATGTGATTTTTACACAACTACACAGATTTGGTTATTGTAGACTAGGCTTCACAATAATTTGGATATCTTTCAAAACCATTTCACCTCCCTTTGCTTTGATTCCATGCTCATCAAGCAACTTTCTGATTAGTAATTTAGCTTCTGAGATAATTTTCCATGACTTGCCAAAAGATGACCTTCAACTATCTCCCCTAGATATATTGATCGGTTGATTGGTAGCAATGGTCAGAGGTGCTGGATAGCATGAAAATGCAGTGGAGTTCTATTATATTTTGAAATGCATTATTAGCATACTATATTGAGTGACATGAAAATGCCATGCTATGGGGAAGTGAATGACAAGAAAGTGAATTATATGCACACTTCTGAGAGATTTAGTCCTCAATATGTATATAACAAGGTGGTACATTTTTTAAAAATTTAAATTAATTTTTTTAAGATACATCGATTACATAAATGTTACACAAAAATTTTAGGGGTACCCATATGCCCCACTTCCCACACCTCCCACACCTCCCACAACCTCCCGCATATACAGTCTTCATTAGTATGGCACATCACACATTTTGGGACTTTGCCACTAAGCATGGACCATAGTTCACATTGTAGACCACATTGTCTCCCACACAGTTCTGCATGTTATATGATGATATAAAATGGCCTATATCTGTCATTGCAATGTCACTCAGGATAATTCCCAAGCCCCGAAAAAGCCCCTGTATTACAACTGCTTTTCCCTCACCCTGCCCACAAAGCATCCAGTGGCCACATAATTTTGTAATTTCTTCCATTGTGTGAATCACAATAAGTCTATAACAGGATACCCGTAAGTTCACTCTAGTCCATAGCTCTTCCCCCAATCCTGAGAAGTCTGGGATGGTGATGTCCCCTCTACCTCCAAGTGAGAGGGGGCTTATATCCCGTGGATAAGATGGATGAGATTATCCTGCCTACAGCTGCAGACTCTCTGCATTCCCTGGGATAGCCATTGTCCATCATCCTCTCCCCACTAGGTGTCCTGGGTGAGTCCATTGAGTTGTAGAGTAGGAGTTTTCATATATTTTAACTCTTGTAGAGTAGGAGTTTTCATATATTTTAACTTTTACATTTAAATATCATTATTTCATTTTCCTATTCATTGTACTTGGCTATTGTTATGGCTTCACCTTTGAAGAAGCTTTGGATCACAGAAGGGTTACAACAAGGACAGGAGAGGATCATTGGTGGGGGGTGTCAGGGTTGGGGGTGCATGGGAGAAAGCCACCTGAACATACATAAAAGGTATATAAAATTGTTCAAATGCTCACAGGGCATGGTCACAGGGGGTGGAGGATCACTCAATAAATCAGAGAATACTGTATTCCCTTCCTGGAGAGCTCTGCCATATTCTACAGGAGAGTAGCAACAGTCCCCCAAGTGCAGGGGCAGTGTCTGGCAAAGGAGGATGATCCATTGATGGGCCCTTGTTATTGATGACTAGCCTTATGAGTCTTTGCTCTTGAAATTGAAACAGCCTAGTGTTATTGGGTGCCTAAGAGTTGCCTCGTGAGAACCTCCTTGTTGCTCAAATGTGGCCTCTCTCTAAGCCAAACTCAGCATATGAATGCATTACCTTCCTCCCAGCGTGGGACATGACTCCCGGGGATGAGCCTCCCTGGCAAGGAGGGATTACTAACAATTGCCAACAGGCAATACGACTGGAAAAAGACTTTGAATAAAAGGGGGAAATGGTAATGACAAATGAGTTCATAGGGCTAAGAGACTTTAAAGTGAGTTGGGAGGTCAACTCAGAGGTAACACTTATGCACATCCCAGTAGGACCTCCGAGGCTTCCAATATGGATATCACCCCAAACAGAGGGGCTCCTGAGGGCTCTGGAGACATCCAGGTTCTATATCAGGGCAGATAGCCCCAGAGTTTGGTGCCTTATCAGTGGGCCCTAATTTGGAATCCTTGCTCCTGAGAGTGACAGAGTCTGATTGAAATATGTCTTCCCTGTACATGGTCCATCTTTCTCTTCTATTCAAACCTACATGTGGTGCCAGAGTTTTAGATATACTTCCAGAGAGCGAAGTCTCTGGGCTGTCCATGTGCCAGCTGGGTACAAGATGGTACGTTTCATTCATTTGAAACAACCACATTTGTGTCATGTTTAGATATTAGGAAAAATGCTTTGTAAAGAGGTATGCTTATCATTCTGTCACTGAACTGAAATTGGTTTATTCATTCATTCAACAAATCAGATCAGTTTATCTGAAACAGAAGTCACTAGAAGCAAAAACTGGTAGGAATGCTTAAATGGTAACTTCAACAAATTCCTAAAGGCTAATTCTCCACAAAGAAAGAATAAGACAGAAATTATAGAAATAAAAAAAACACTGCAACAGAAATGAAAAATGGCTTTGATAGACTCACAGTAGATTGGACACGGTTAAGGAAAGAATCAGCAATCTTGAAAACATGTCAGTGAAAAAAAAAAGATTCTAAAGAACTCCTCAGATATATAAACTGACCTTTGCATATACATAGATAAGATCATTTATGCAGGCATGGTGACTTTATTTCTGGAAATATGGTTGTGTATACAGTTTATTATAGAAATTATCAATAGATTATTTGTTAGTAAGCAAGTATTTTTTTTTTAAGATTTATTTTTATTTTTATTTATTATACATCCCCCCCCTTTTTGCTTGTTCTTGCTGTGCTCATTTTTTTTCTCTGCGTTCCTCTGTGTCTGCTTGTCTCCCCCTGCTGGGGGGACCTGCCGAGTCAGCTCACCAGTGCGGCGGTGGGCTTGCCTTTGCCCGCAGCAGCATGCCCCGCCCGCATTGGCTTGCCTTCTCGAGGTGGTCCGCCCGTTCGAGGAAGCCCGGGGACCAAACCCAGGGAGTCCCATGTGGTAAACCGGCGCCCTACCAACTGGGCTATACAGCCGACCCCAACTATTTTTTGAGATTCTCTTTCCTTACTAGAGTCCATGGAGAATTTAAATAGAACAATATCCTTTTTTACTTTATCACACTTACCACATATTTACCATACTGTGCCTGACACACACATTATAGATTCTCAATATATTCTTGTTTACCTGAAGTAGATGAAGACATATATTCATAAATCATTATGTGAGTGTAAATACAGATATATGACTACATGTGTGTGCATGTTTGTAATCAATTCCTAGATAGATGTCATAGACTAGTGTGATAGGATTCAGAGAAGGAAAAAAAATTGTTAGGCAGGGATAAGTCTGGGAATAGCTTATTAAAGAGCTGGGTCTTGAGTTTTGTCCTTGAGAGCAGAGCAGGCTGTGGGTTGACAATGACGCATGGAGGCAGTCTACATGGTAGGGATAATAGAGACAAAACTCAGGGATAAAATCAAACATAATCTGTGTAAAACATTATAAACACAATGGACCAAGGAAACTATAGGTTTATATTGAACAGTGAGCTGATTGAACAGATACGGAAGAACCAATTTGTTGACAACTTTGGGTGCTAGTTTAAGGTATTTAGAATAAACTCAAGAGACAATAAGGAGCCAAATTAGGGAATTGACAGTCCAGGTGTCAGTTGAGGAAGATTATGGAATGAGGCAGCATCTGAAATGGGGAGGAACTTGAAATAGAAGAATGATTGGGGAACTATTGCTAACTTCTAGGCATGAGGAATAAGATTGTTGAAGGACAAGAAAGAGATAAATCTGAGAGGATGTTGATAAAGAAGAGGTTAGCTTGTCTTCATGGCTTTGGAGATGTTCAAAGGGAAGGAGAGGCAAGAAGAGTAAAGCTGACTAAATTTGAGCATGAAGATTAAAATGTTTAATTCTATGTACCACTGGTCAGAGTGTAAATTGGAAAAAAAATCCTGAACATAAATTTTTCAATTTATATTTTTAAAGGAGCTTTCTTTTTTGGTCTAATAACTCTATTTCTTGCCATGTATCCTAAGAAAACAATCAAAATATAAAGAAGTATATACAAGAATGTTCATATTTATGTTAGTGAAAATTTCAAACAATTGCAATAACCAACATTAGAAAATTGATTAAACAAAGAATTTATCTAGCCCAGTAGGATCCATTAATCATTTGATCAATAGAAAAATTTTGTTAAAGTAAGGAATCATTAAAATAATATATAAAAAGCTGTAAATATTTTACTTACCTCAAATGTAAGCATGTATATTCATGGTACAGGATAGGGCCTTCCTCTGAGAATGATTCAAAATTATAATGAATTTCAGTTTCAATTTCTCTAATGTGAACTGAGAATTCAATGATACTTGCCAGACAACCTTGAGTTCATAATTCTTCTAGATTGTCATTATTTTTTTCCTGTTCACACCTAATTCAACAGCAAAGTTAACTCACTTTTATCAAGTTTTTTTTTTTCATGGCATTCACCTGCTTTTCACAAAACAGTCCCTTTTCTGCATACTTTGCAACCATTTGCAGTTTGAACACATGAGAAAATGTTGGCAAGATTATGTGAACCTAATAAAGCAGGACTCAGATCTTTTTTCTAGGAAAACTATTGGTAGGAAACAATGAAAATGTTTATAGTGGTTATCACTGGTTAGTGAAATTATAAGTGATTTTATTTTCTTTTATATATTTTAGACAACTTTTCAAATTTATTTAAGTATATATTAAGTTAATAAGCAAAAATATAATTTAATTTTAAAAATATATGGCCCAATATAATACTCATGTGCTATCTCCCCAGCCCATTGGTTTTCAGATTTTTAAAGTAAAACATTTTAGAAATGAAAACTCACATGCTGAATATTCTAAATGTAAAACAGAACATTTTATTAGTATGAATTTATTTTATATTTTCAACTTTTCCTTAGTGTAAAAACCAACATTTACTTAATAAAAATGAATCTGTAAGAAAAACGACATGACATTGTCATGACAAAGCATGTTTTTTTTAAAGATTTATTTTTTTTATTTATTACATTCCCCCCCCCTTCTGCTTGCTCTTGCTGTGTGTCCATTCTTGTGTTCCTCTCTGTCCACTTTGTCTTTCCCCGTTGCGGCGACACGCTGAGACTGGTCACCGCGCAGGCGGCTTTGCCCCGCTTGTGGGCAGCTTCTGCTTCCATTCACGGCCGTCTTCGCTTCAGTTCGTGGGTGACTGGCTGCGCTCCGTTCGCGGGCAACCTGCCCTGCCTGTGGCGGCTTTGCCCTGTCCGTGGCAGCTTTTTGCCCTGCCCACGGGGGCTCTGCCTGCCCATGGCTGCTTGCCCTTCTCAAGGCGGTCTGCCCACTAGGAGAGGTCCCCGGGAACCGAACCTGGGGCCTCCCATGTGGTATACCGGCGCCCTATTCAGTGGGCTATACGGCCGGCCCCGACAAAGCATGTTTAACATTTACTTGTTATCACACATCTGTAAGTCATGTGAGCATGTGAATAGCATATGTATCTGAGCCTTGCCGGACATTAGTATGGTATATTAGCAAACTTTTTAGTTCAATTTTACTTAACTTACATTGTACGGACTTAACCTTATATACCAGGGTTAAGTTTTAATTTTCCTAATTGAAAGAAGTTCAAACACTTGTACAGATAAGGCAAGGGAAGCTTTATTTCTAGGTTTTTGATAATATTAATTAATTTTAAATTGTGGCATGTGTTCTCTTTTATTGTGGTTTTAAAATAATTTTAAATCCTTATTTTTAAATTAAGTTTGCAGAAATGTTTGTAAAAGCCATGAATTAACTCTGAGGACCTTAAGAGTCTGTAGAATGCAGTTCTGAAACCATGGCTCTGGACCGACTGTATTTCTTTTTTCTTTTCCTTGATAATGAACTGCCTTTTTCCCTTTCCAAAATCATTCCTTAGCCTGAATA
>PVKH010003211.1:0-12624 GCA_004027955.1 Chaetophractus vellerosus
AACAAAAAAAACAAAAACAAACTTCCTTACAGTTTGCCATTTATTAGATACACAGGGTCCTGAAAGAACTATTTTATCCTCAACCCTAACCCCAACACCGACACATATGCACACAAAAAATAATAGTAAGGAAACTGGGGGCAGTATTTACACTAGGTATTCAGCATGCTGATGTGATGCACCCACACCGCAGGATTCTAGGGCTCTTGATTAAATCATAGGCATCGTGTTCATTACAACCCTTAGAGGAGAACCACAGTCCTGAAAGCAAGGTCCCTGACACGGAGGGGGTCTCGCTTCCAAACGCCAGTGTTCTCCTGAGATGCTATGTTACAACCATCACACAGGCTGTGAAGCACAAACTTGGTTTTCCGTTTTATTCTGTTTGTTACCATTGTAAATGGAATTGTTTTTCTGTTTCCAGTTTTGGATTGTTCATTGGTAGTTTAGAGAAATGCAGTTGAATTTTATGTATTGATCTTACATCTTGCAACCTTACTAAACTTGGTTATTAGCTCTAATAGTTTTTTTTTTAGTGGATTCCTTAGGATTTTCTATATATAAGATCATGTAATCTGCAAACTGAGGTCATCTTATTTCCTGTTTTCCAATCTAGATGTCTTTTATTTTATTTTATTATTATTATTTTTTAGATGCCTTTTAATGTGTTGGGTTTTTCAGATGCTTTTTCTGTGTTATTGCTATGAGCATGTGATTTTTTTTTTTACTTTAGCTGTTGATATTGTGAATTACATTGATTGATTTTCAAATATTGTACCGACCATGCATTCATGTAATAAATTCCTCTTGGTCCTGGTGTATAATTTTTTTGTAATATTGTGGGATTTGGTTTGCTAATATATTGTTGAGGACTTGAGTCTAAGCTCATGACAGATAATCTTTAGTCCCCCTCCCCCCATCTTTGTCCTATTGATTTTTAAACATGTTAAGTATCTTTCCCTAAAATCATGCATACCTCTATATCTCCATCCAGCCATCACTCTGCCTCTCTCCTCCCTTTATAGCCAAGTCTCTCCTTGTTTCAGGTTCTTCCCCTTCAATCAGTCCTCAAACTGCTCCAATCTTCTTCTGTCCCATCATTTTATGGATACAGCTGCTGCTGCTGCTATCACCCCTGACTTCAATGTTCAGTCCTCCCCTTGCTTGGTCTAGTGCCATGTCTGACACTGTTCACCTCTTCCTCTACCTTGCCTTCTCGGGCCTGACCTCCTCCTGGTTTCTTCTCCTGCCTTTTGCTGCTCCTTTTTAATTTCCTCCTTTTGTTTAATGTCCCCTACTTGGTTGTTAAATGTTGGAGCTTCTTAAAGCTTAGTCCTAGACCTTTTCCTTGCCCAGACAGCACTCTCTCTCCCTGGTTATATGTATTCATGACTATGACTTTATTTACTATTTAGATTTTAAATTTTTCATTAGTGTTTCTCTCCTGCCAGACCTTGTCTCACAATTGAAACTCTGTGTGCAGCAGCTGCCTGACCTTTCCTCTTGTATTTGAGACATGCATCTCAACTCAGATTTATATTCTGCCTCCTGTTGGAAGAGAAGACTCAAAATAATTAAACATAACACCCTCCTGGATTGTTTCTCTGTCTCCGGCGTTAGTGACTCGCTCCATTGTCCATCCAGGTGAAAAATTAAAGACTTAGGAGTCATCTCTGCTGCCTCCTCTTTCTCACTTCCTCTATCTCTGTACCACCAATTCCTGTGGCTTTTAACTTCTAAATATTTCTTGAATCCATCCACTTCTCCCCATCTCTAGCACTTCAATACAGTTATCATTCTTTGCCTAAACTACTAAATGCCCTGCTGACTTTTCTCACTGCCTTGTTCTTGACATCCAATCTGTTCTTCTGCTTTAGAACCTTGCCGGAATGAGGACTGACCTCCTTCTCTGGATGAAAACCACTCTTGAGGTGAAAGAGATCAAAAGGTTTTCTACTGTTTTTTTTTTTCTCCTTTAACCTGGATAGTGATGAGCTATCACCTGCACTGCCATTTTGCCTTCTGCCTGAGAGAGACTCATGTTTCCAGAGGTCTGAGCAGGTTGGACCTCTGCTTTCTTGGGGATAGACACAAACTGCATCCAAACTCTGTAGGTGTGCCTCGGTATCTGTGTCACAGCAGGCAGGTGTTGTGACCCTCCTCCCTTTAAAATTCTTCCTTATGGAAATTGTCAAGAACATATTAAAGTAGAGAGAATAAGGTAGTGAGCCTCCATGTGCCCATCACCCAGCTGCAGTAATTATCAATACATTGCTGGTCTGGTTTCCCCTCTGTCTCCCGTATCACATCATTTAATCCTTCAGTACTGCAACGCATACCTCTAAAAGACAAGCACAGGCTCTTTAAACATACCACAGTACCATTAGTACATTAAGAACTTCTCATTACCAGGTATTCAGACAGTTCAGATTTCTCCGGTGTTTTTGAGCCTCTCCTGTTACTTGCCCTGGGGCAGATGTGATGGACTGTGTTGACAAACAGTGATAACTGATGACCTTGTTTGAGACAGGGTCAAGAACTGAGCACATATCTTTCTAAACTTCTTAGTAGAAACATTGAGATAGAAAATGAGCATTAGTTTCAGACATAGACAATATTCTTCATAGGAAGTCTTCAAGCATTAGCCTGAAAAGGTCCACACAGATGTTATTGTCAGCGTCTGAGAACAGACAATGATGGTGATAATTTGTAACTCCCATTTGTTTCCCAAGAGGAAGAAAAAAGCATTAACATCAGCCCATTAATTATATGGTGGGGAGTGGGTGGGTGTCTATCCCATAAAGGGAATTTGGACTGTAGGTCTTCCAGAACATCCATGTGTGGCAGCTGGCTTCTCTCTCCTGCACTCATCACACTCTTGTAAATAAAAACTTTTATGACTTCTACTCATTCCTCCCCAGAGAAGCACAGAATCCTTGCCATGGCCTACAAGGCCGTGCTCCACGTGGCCTCCACGACCTCCTCCATCCTGCCTCTGCACATACTCTCGCCTCTCTCTCCCTAGGGCTTACCATAGCTGCCTCTGCCTGTGGTTTTTTTTTTCTCTCATTAAAAAAAAATGTATTGAAGTATATCATGCATACATGAACATACATAATTAATAAGTGCATTGTAAAAGTTGCGAACTTATGAAACAAACCTGTATGACATACAGGACTCCCATACATCAACCCTCTGCCTGTGGTTTTTTCTCTCCCCATCCTTCCTGCCTTCTCTTTCTCATTAGTGCCTTCCTGTCCTTCAGATGCCCGTCCAGCTCAGTGCCCCCTTCCTCTGGTGGAAGGCTGAGTCCAGCCCTCCTGTTAGACACTTCCCAGCATCCCCTCCTTCTGCTTGCCCGTTTTCATGATGGTGGCCCAGAGGCCATTTCTGCCTTGGACCCTAGCGCCCGGGTACTTTCTGGGACTCGCACACCTCACAGTCTGCCCTCTGTTGGTATTCCCAGAGAATCCTCTCTGATTGGTTCATTTGACAGACATCAAAGTTTTTTCCTGTCTCTTAGTAATCTTAAGTGCAAACAGGATCACTTTGAGATGATGCAGTCTGTTTTTCTCGACTCTTCCGTGTGGATTCTTACTTACCAGCTGGATTCCGGAGTCTTGCATGTGAGTTGGAGCTGAGGAAGAACTGAGAAAATGCCAGGATAGAATGGCAGCATGGGGCTCACGTGCAGCCTTGGTGCAGAGGTACTCCTCAGCCAAGGTCACCTTTTTGATGGATCTGGAGGGGCTCTAGGCTGTGTGTGGGGGCTCTGTGCTTTCAGACTCCTTACTCATGAAAATTCAGCGGCCTGTCCTCAGCATAAGGACCTGACGAGGGATGGGTTTGAGTGTGCTGTGACTGTTTGGCACAAGTGGTCATGGTTGTTCATTTTGGAGTGTCCGTCTGCTTCCCACATGTTGGTGGAACGTTAAAAGCCTTAGGGAAAGCATCTCTGGTGTGAGCCATCATTCTCCAGCTGTGTGACTTCGGGCAAATTACTTACCTCTTCTGAGCCACAGTGTGCTCATCTGTGAAACTGAATGGAAACCGTGCAGAGACGTGCAGGTTTAGTGAGATTAGTGTAAAGGTCCAGTGCGGTGTCTGGGGCAGGGTTGGAGCTCACAGGGCAGGTTTTTCCTCCAGTTGTGCCACTTTAGGGGTATTTCAACTTTTAAATAAAAAGAACATCATTTGGGAATAAATAATGGCATCATGCCTTTTTTTTTTTACTCCAGAGTTTCACGTTATTCGGGGTTATGTATGTTATCTTTAAATGAACAATAATGCTTTTTTGCGTAAGAAATACAAGCCCTGGGTTTGAGCTAAGTTGGAAGAAACTATTAATATCATAAAGGCAATATGTTTAGGGAAGAAATAGGTTTCATATCCTGGGTTGCATTTCTTGACATGTTCCAAGATTACAGTATTCTAATATATTTAAGTGATTACATTTATATAAAATCCTTAGATTTAGTTTTTTAAAGTGTAATAAAATTACCAGTGAAACAGCAATGAAAAAGCTGAGGAAGAAAGCCCAGGGAGCAGTGGGCTTCCTGCCTATATTAGAGAACTGCTTTGTATGATTCCTTTTTGTTGCTAGGTTACCAGAAGGCTAGATAGAATATGGGAGTTAAAAATATGTTGTTTTATACATGTTTTTTAATTGCCATATAATTAGCAAACCCCTTGAAGCAAAAATTACAGTTTTTTCTACCATGGGTTTCAAAAAGCAAATTATTTTCTATGTAAGTTTTAAAATTATGCAGATGTGCTTATGCTCATGGGAGAAGTAGATTTTCAGCATGAAAGAGCCAGTAATTATGGGCTAGTCAGTTCCTTTATCTGCAGCCATTTAATGATCTTTAATTGTATTTGATTGAAATGAGGCCGGTGGACATTAATTTGGTTAAAAAAATACACATGCTTTTGAGTTGCTCATGCAAGGCTAACATGTTTATGAGGAAAGAATTAAAGTGTCATGCTGATTAAATCCATGAAAATTTCATAATAATCTGTAGTTAAAAAAAAAAAAAGAAAATATTTACTTGCCAACAAAATTATAAACCAGATAACAGGTAATCATAAAATCATTGGCCCTTATACATGAATGTACCTGTGATATCATTTTGGTCCCAGTGCATCCTGCCTTACGTTTTTGTACTAAAGTAAATTTATATAACTGGAAAATGTTACTGATTTCATTTTTAAGGTTTTGGAAATAAAGAATATCTGTGCAGGCAGAGAAACAAATAAAACAATGATGGATTGCTAGCTAAGATCTGAAGTGTTGTCTAGAGCAGCTAGAACAAGACATTCGCTTAAAGGCAAATTGGATTCTCTCTCTCTTTTTTTTTTTAATTTTAAAATGTTTATTAAGAAGCCAGGCTGTTATTATCCATGAGTAGCCTTTTAAAATAATGATTGTGAGTAAGTGGATCGGGTGCTGCAGCTAATAGACTCCCCTACCCCGCCCCGTGCTTGTTTATTAGGCTTTGCTTGTTACAAGGTTGGGGATTCTGGTTCAGTATCTAGGAGGGTGTTTCCATAGTCACGGACAGTGTGCTACAAGGCTGGCAACTGTGCTGTGCCAAGGGGAAGACCACCTAAAAGACCCTGGAGGAGGCTAAGGGGCTCAGGCTGCACCTGACAGCTTACTTTAGCTTCTTTGTTCAAATAAGATTGCTTTTTGATATTTAGTCTAATTTAAAATTTATGATAAGAATATTCCTCTTCTCTGTTTCAGACAGGTTAAAGACATTTTTTCATACCAATTTAAAAGAAGCCCCTCTTAGGAAGATCTGGTGGAGAAGGCTACCCCCTTCTTTTTAAAAGATCACAGTTATATATAGTATGGGCTTTTATTTTGGAATAGGGTGGCAGTTGTCACTGGTGCTGGATCGCTGAAGAAGGCGTGTGGGTGGAGAGTTTGCTGATGCTTAAGTTGCCGTGAGTAGGTATAGCTTACAGAGCAGAGCTTGCTTTGGGTACCAAGACTGGCGCCCGTCATGACTACTGGGAGAGGTAGGCTCTTCAGATACCTTCCGAGAGGTGCTCACAGTGACTTTCACTTGGGCAGGAAAGCATTGGCAGCATTTTAAAATTGCTTTGATAGCTGGGAAGCATAGATGAAGCTTAGAAAAATAATTGCTGTGAATATTATTTGCATTTTGGCAAGGGAAATGTTGTGAACCCGACAGATATATTGATGTTACCAGCCTGTGAGGGCCAAGGGAGAGGAGGAAGTAGACAGAGTGAGCTGAGGTTAGCTGTGTTTCATCAGCCCCTTTATTTCATGTGCCTTTACTTTTTTTTCTCCTCTCTTGTGCTCATGGCACATCGGTTATGACAATTAGTCTCTTTTGCAATTGCAGGGCATTTTTTGATAAGTACATGGTATCCTGAAAGAGATCTGCTGGCTAGAAATGTGTAAGGTTTCCCAGTGTTTAGAAGAAAAGCACAGGTAAATTGGGATGTTGCTGCTGTCTTGAGAACCACTGTTTAAAATGTATTCTTTCCTGTTAAAGGCATTTTTAAATGCAAAAATGGGAGGAAAATGCTCCAAAAGAAGTGCTGTTTACAAAAAAGCGTTATTGATTAGCCTCCAGAGTTGGCTTAGTGTTTCCACGGAAGCTTTGCCGGAGTTTTAGCTGCATTGAAGTGATTTTGAAGGAACTGCCATGTAGAACAAGGTTTGAGTTTGAAAGAAAGAGGCAATGCATGTGAAGTGTACAATGTGTAATGCTGTCTTGCTTTCATGTGGGATATTCTTCCTGGCAGGCTTTTAATTTGTTGTCTCTGCAGAGTATTTCCAAACCCTTCAACTGAAACAGGTATTACACAGGGTTTGACTTTGCACAACAAGTGTTCATTTGTCTCCGCCTGTGGGGGGAGATTGGCACACATCCAGCACGTTTATTCTGCGCTTGTTTGGTAGCAGATTAAGGTGTTTCTCTCTTCTAAAACCAAATTTGGTTTAGCTTGGCTGAAAACGGTTATGTTCGAAGATGCTACATTTCCGCTTGTTTATGTTTTTAAATTGAGAATTTCTGGTATGTAGTGTTAGTATTCCTTTTTATTTTGTCCCTCATGACAGTATTCTGTTTCCAGGTGAAGGTGCTGGAGGAAATCAGTACCTGGGCAGCAGTGTTAAAAAAGTCACGTTCTGAAGTGACCCCTCTTAGGGCCTTTCATATGAGAGTTCAGATGTTACTTAGAAGCAACATTTATCTTAAGTTGTTGCATTTTGGTTTGTTTTTTAAACAATGGGGCAAAATAATTGTGGGCATCGCCGGTTTATATTCAAGGCTGCAGGGAGAGCCACTACGGATCTGAGTTTAAAATACAGATTCTTCCTTGGCCTGGTAATTCCTTTCAAATTGCCTTCCTCCTTGTCCCTGCTACCTGAAATATGCATGCTTAGAAGTATTGGTGACTTTTACGCTAACTGCAAATGTGCTGGGAAATAGGAATGAAAAGCCGCTTCTTGTAGCAGTGGCATATTTGAATCTGTTAACCCACAATTAATAAAGGAACTGTAAACCATTTGTGCAGTGATATCAGCCATTCTACCTTAGGTCTATGTAGAGTATTTGTGTTTTCAGAGCATCTCTCCCACGTGGCTCTTGTTTGTTCAGGTTTTACAGCCCTCACAGCAACCCTGGGAGGAGTGGGCAGGGCAGCCTTAAACACAGGGACGCGCAGGGTGTCAGGTTTTCAGTAAATGGGTTAGTGGCAGGTCAGAGAGCAGAGCCTGGACGTGGCTGGCTTAGACCAGCCAGCCATCTTGCCAGGCAAGGGCCGTCCTCACTTCTGCTGGGATGCCTCCTCGAGTTATTGTTTACTTCGATTCTGAAATTGTGCCACTTTCAATAGTTGCCTTAGGAAATAATTTTTTTGTTGTTGTTACATATCCCCCCCCCCTTTCTGCTAGCTCTTTCTGTGTTCATTTTTGCGTTCTTCTGTGTCTGCTTTGTCTCCCCCTGTTGCGGCGATGCGCCGAGTCAGCTCACCGGTGAGCGGCGGCCTTGCCCACTCGCGGGCGGGTCTGCTCTGCTCGTGGGTGACTTGTCCTGCCCGTGGTGGCTTTGCCCTGCCCGTGGCAGCTTTTGCCCTGCCCACGGCGGGTCTGCCCCACTCGGAGAGGTCCCCGGGAACCGAACCCAGGGCCTCCCATGTGGTGAACTGGCACCCTATCCACTGGGCTACAGCCGGCCCCCAGGAAATAATTTTTAACATGAAAGCATTCAGAGAGGGTTTATTAAAACAGGCATTAGTGCTTCATAACCATGTTTTAGTACTGTTCCTTCAGATTTGCCATCTGGATGGGATGGAGAGACAGCAATTTAGGGGAGAGTAAGAGTATTACAAACATAGTGAGTGTGTTTTGAAAACAGTTGAGTGGTTGCTGGAGGGGAAAGGGTAGTCTTGTATGCCGTGCTAAGAAGCTGAGGTTCCTAATGTAGGCCACGTACGCCTCAAGAGAATTAAATTTAAAAAATGATACAGGGTAGTAGGCTTGAATTTTACCAAAGGCAACAAAAACAAAGCCCAGCTTATGTCTTCTGTCATGATCATTTCAGAAAACAAGGGGCATTAGTGCCAGTAAATAAGTAGGAAGGATGCAATTTCAGAATAAAGGGTAGTCCTTTAAATGAAACAAATTGAGTTCTATGAGAAATTGACCATTTTCTCCCTTACTTTTCTCAATTTGATGCAGTCTGGTGTAAATCTTCCCCAAAATGTCACCATATTGGCTTTTGGGACTATCACTGTAGGTGATTGGATTATAAGTTGGACAAGTGACGTCAGGGCTGGAATGAGTGAGTTGTGGATGTTGGGATCCCTCAGGCATGTACAAGTGCTTGATCTGCACCCAGCAGTGTGTGGCCAGCCTTGATTTCCTCATGTGCAAATTTGGGGATAACAATACTGCCTTTGCAGAGGCGATACATGTAGACAGCAGGGCACAGGGCCTGGCCCATAGAAGCCGTCCTATATGGTTCAGGCACACAGCCCACTCTGGCAGCATTCAAACATCTCCTAGTGGGGTATGGACGTTAGAATTAGGTTTAAAATAACATAGATCTCTGTGTGTAGGTAGTGGCAAACTAACCAAGAAAAACAGGGTGCATAACAAATGTATGAGGTCTTTTAAAAGAAACTGCCACCCAGAGCCCAGAGCTTGGTTTCTAACCTTTTTTTTCTAATAAAAGGAACCAGGGTTCCTTGTAGATATGGAATGTTCTAGGTCTGAGACGGGGAATACACAAGGTGATCATGGTGTATCTTGTGCCAGAAAGTAAGGAGGTGCTCAAAAAACAGAACAAAACTACGATGGGGGCATGGCCCAGGGACACAGCAATCACTGAGAGAGCTCCCGATGGCCACTGCTGGGGCACTTTGAGCAACAAAATATAGTAGTATTGGAATGTAATCCAAAGAGTAAGGCAAATATCCATGAGTCCATCCTGATAGAAATGATTGAACAGACATACAAGTGGAGAACAGACAGCTCTCCTGTGCAGAATTTCAGATCACGTATGCAGCTGCTCCTCCCTCTGGGAGGTGGAATGTAACTCTGTACTCCTTAAGAGTGGGAGGTGCAGAGTGACCTCCTTCCAAAGCACAGGGCGGAAGGGGGTGGGGGGAGTAAGTTGGCAGTGGAGCACTGGCCTGTACGACCTCGTCCAGGCAGGCCAGGTCCCCACCAGCGGTCTCATTTGACCGTACATGCCCTTGAGATGAGGCGATGAGAATGGCACGTCACCTCTGTGCTCTTCCTCCCCAAGCAAAAACCCGTGTCATGAGGAGATACCATCATACAGTCCATTGAGAATCTTTCTACAAAATGCCTGCCCGGTACTCAAAGCTGTGAAGGTCATCTACAACATGGAAAGTCTGAGAAACTGCCACAGCCAGGAGGAGCCTAAGTGACATGAGGGCTAAATGTAATGTACTGTCCCGGGTGGGATCCTGGCAAAGAAAAAGGCACAAACTGAAGAAATATGATAACTACAGTGTATCAGTATTGGTTCATAAATACTGGTTCATAAAAAGTGTACCAGGCTAATGTTAGATGTTAATAATAGGGAAACTGGGTACACAGAATATAGGAACTCTACTCTCTTTGCAACTTTATAACTATTCTAAAATAAAAACTCAAAACAACAACAACAACAACAAAAACCCTGCTGAGAATAGTTACCTTTGAAAAGAAGTGTATGTTTGGGGAGAGAAGCTTGTTTTATACTCATTTTGTTTCTTTTGGTAATATTAGAAATTTTTTTTTAAATTTTTAAAAAGATTCATTATTATTTTTAAAATTTATTTATTATATATTCCCCCCTTTCTGCTTGTTCTTGCTGTGTTCGTTTTTGTGTTCCTCTGTGTCTCCCCCTGCTGCGGCGACCCGCCGAGTCAGCTCACCGTGTGGTGGCCTGCCCTGCTCGCGGCGGCTTGCCCTGCCCGCGGCGGCTTGCCTTCTCGCAGTCTGCCTGCTCAAGGAGGCCCCGGGAACAGAACCCGGGGCCTCCCATGTGGTAAACTGGAGCCCTACCAATTGGGCTACAGCCGGTTCCCAATATTAGAATTATTAAACCATGTTTATACATGCATTAATTTTGTATTTTGGAAAAGACAGTAGAGAGTGTCTGGGTGTGGGGATTATGTGCTTTATGTGCTATTTATCTTTTTTCATGATCTGTATTGAAAACTTAATGTCATTTATTGGGGAAAAAAAAAAGAGAGGAGTTTGGAGACAGGAAAGCAGTTAGAAAGTTATTTCAGCAACAGAAACCTCTTAAGAGATGACAAAGCCCCAAAAGAAGGCAGCCTTGGTGGGCGAGAGGGGAGGGAAGTGAGAGATGGCTGGAAGCAACACAGGCTGTGGTGGGGACAGGACGCGCGGTTGAGACGTGAGGATGGGACCAACTGAAGTGGGGAGCCGAGTAGGTCCCTGGTAAGGGTGGGAAGGTTTTATTTAGTTTGGGACATTTGGGTATTGAGTTTTGCTTTTATGTGGGTTTGATTCAAGTGGGTTTCTCCTTGGAGTAGAGATCTAGGCTGGTGTTAGAGAATTAAGATTTATTAGAATGTAGCTGTTTAAATTGTCATACTATTTCTCTTTGTCTTCTTAAGCAGAAGTATTGTTATTTGCCTCTCAAGTTAAGAGGGTTCTTGTGGATGAACTTGTGAAAGCAAGGATGGGTTATTTGAAGGATTATTTGCACAACGGGCAAATACCTCTTGGTGCAGTCACTTTAAGTATGGAGAGAATGTTGTGGTAGGAAACTTTTTCAAAATTTGGCTCTGAGATTTTGCAGTTGACTTGCTTTTGTGCCTACGTTGTCATTGTCGAGAAGAATTGGGTCAGGTTTGATACAGCGATAATTAAAATGACATTTCCAAGAGAGTGCAAGAATCTGATATCTGAAGGATTTGGGTGCTGACATTTAAGTATAATGCCCTTTAAGGACAAGTTTGAGAACGAAACAAGTACTCTGGTTAAAAGGAGAAATGAGTATTTAACGAGTGGAAGGGTACTTGGAGATTCTTATTAACAAGATATTCAGAGCTTATCTAAGGTTTTGAAATATAAGATGCTGATTCCTAAAAATTCACTTTTAGTTTTCAGTCATCACTATATAAACGTTGTCCACCTCCCTTAAAGTTGCTTAAAACTCCTCCCTCCTCCACAAAACAGTAAAAATACAAGTCAGAATGTGCCCAATTAGAAGAGTCTGCCCTGCACCATTTGAGTGTGTTTGGGGTCAGTAGCAACTTAAATGTCCCCTTTTCTCTGATCCTGATGACCAGGTTGTCTGCTCTGAGGGTGGGGACTGGGCTGTGTCCACCTCCAAATCGCAGCAGCCAGCCCTGTCAAAAGCCTTCTTCCTTACACACGAATGAAAGGTATATTAATTGATCCTCATTCTACAGATGAGAAAACAGGCTCAGAGGAGTCCAGTAACTTGTCTAAGAATTCCAGGCCAGAATTCTTGAAGCCTAGAGAGTGTTCTGAAGTCTCTGTACTTTTACCCACTCTACCGCTCCCTCCCAAGGTCAGGGTCATTGGTAGACGATTGGACTCCAGTTACTGTTTGGTTTTCTTTTTGGTGAATCTCAGTGAAGCTGCTCATTATCTCACTGATTTTTGTCCCATGTGCTAGAAATGCTGAAACCTTTATTCAGCATGGCAGAGTGAAGCTCTTAGGTCCAGAGGCTCCCACTCACCTGTCCCCATGATGTACTCATGCATCGAGGTTGCTTCCAACTTCTGCTGAGACAGGAGGCTCAGCTAGCTCCATAACCTCACTTCACTTCTTATAACATAGTTAGGATGAGTTTCGTGGGTTCTTCTTAGAGCTGGGCTCGAGTCTGAAATGGCATATACACACACACGATTTAAAAAAATGAAATTGGAAAGAAGCACAGTAGAAGGTCCCTCTTTTCTATATTAAAATTCATTTCTGGAGCCTTCTGTCTTCATGGGTTTCTTTGCACAGAACAAAGGCCATGTTTGCAGGTAGCCTCCTACACGTAGTCGTGTGCATTTGGGTCCGGTAATAAGCTGTCTGCCACTCTCTGCAGGTGCTGGTGGACATGAGGCCAGCCAGGCCCACA
>PVKH010003211.1:12724-25478 GCA_004027955.1 Chaetophractus vellerosus
CGCCCCCCCCCCCCCAAGCACACGGCTCCTTTACTTCATGTGTGTTCACAAATGTCAGTCCCTCTGCCTGGAAGTCCCCTGTGGGCAGTTAGATGCTGCTTTGTTCGTTCTGCTTTCCCAGGGCCTGGCCAAGTTCCTGAACTGTGGTAGCTCCTCATGTAGCTGTGGAGTGAAGGACAAAGAAAAAGGATCATCGTCCAGGTCAGGTGGCACCTTGCCTTCCACTCCTGTAAAGTCCCGTGGCCTTTCTGTCTTTCAGGAAATTAGGGCTTTGCTGTGAACTTAAAGCTACAGAAAGGGAGTCTATTCTCATCTTGCAGTCCCTTTTGACTCCTTTCCTTACCCCCCTCCCCATTTTTCTCACCTCTTTCCCTTTTCCCTTCTCAGTGTGTTCAAGGGGCCTGTAAGCTCCTGGCAGAGAATCCTAGCTTCTAGGGTTGGAGCACGTTTCTGGGCTGGACTGAGGATGTAATGGGGTCCGAGAGCCCCAGCCCCCATCTCACTGTCCTCAGCTAGGTACCCTTTGGCAGACAAGACAGAGGACCATGGGAGGCCAAGTGTTTATAAACTGGGTGGGAAATAATTCATGGACTAGTCTCTTTTGATATGATTTGGGCACAATGATAATTATGTGGGGAACTGTCCAGGAGATGGGGAATGCTATGGGAGCAGTAGGTGGTGGTGAGAAGGCATCAGTGGTTGACAGAGATGATGGAGATGCTGTGTGTTGCACCTGAACTATTCTCTGCTCTAGAAAAGAAACGTGATCAGTGTGTAAGGGCAGCAACCAAATAAGTCAGTCTAGTAATACATCTGTAATTATATATCAGGATATTCCACACAGTATGTAGTATAATTGCACGTTCCATCCCTAAAACGCACTTGCCTACAGCCTCCCGTGATGTTGGTACTTCCCTGAGCTTTCCTCTGCTTGCCCTCAGTTTTCAGCCTGCAGTTCTGTGGCCTCTGCACATGGCCATGCGTCAGGATCTCTCTCTTAGATGCTCTTAGCAGGCAGAGACTGGATCGAGATAATGTCTCTAGACATACAGCAGCAACGTGGTACCCAAATGCAATTTTTAAAATGTAAAAAGCTGACTACTTTGAAATTTTGAAACAGGTTATCCTTGTTTTACGTTAGTTTGCTTTGTAATTATATTGAATAATTATAGTATTGTAACTTCAGGTGTTCAAGTAGGCTCAATAAATAATGCTAAAGCCGTAGTAAATTTGTTTTAGGCATGCATGTGCTATAGTTATCCAAAGATTTTACCGAAACCATAGAAAACCATCAGCTATAATGTGACTTTGAGTCTTCAGCTTGTAAGACTGGAATTATCCAGATTTGAATGTACATTGAATGTACACAGGACCCGTATAGGTGCAGAGGGCAGCTGCCCTGACCCCTTATGTCTGCCCAGGAGGCGTCTTTAGAATGGATTCTCTCACTGTGCATTCACTCAACATGAGCGTCCAAGGTTTTCCCAAATTATGTAGGGTGTGCTCACTTTTAAAGCATCTCACACTCCCAGTTAGAGTTCAGTTCCCCAGTGTTGGACACAAGTAATCCAGTAAGTCACATTGGAGGGTGGGTAGGAGGACATGGCAGATCCTTTCTAAGTTTATTTGGTCTTGCCCTATTTACCCTTGTTCTGTACTTACTGGGCGTATTCTGTGCTTACCTTCAGGAAAGGGTCACTCTGAATTATAACTGCTGCTGGTTGTACGTGTCTGTCTCCATGCTAAACTGCAAACTCCGGAGAGAGAACCATACCTTTTCTTTTGCTCTAGCTCCCTGCGATGTGCCTGGGACCCCGTTGTACTCAGTAAATGCTGAAGGACTGAAGAGGGTGTGTTCTGCCAACAGCCTCATAGCAGCGGGAGTCTTTGTTAAGTCTTGTGCTTCTGGGAGGCCATCCAGTTTCTGTTTTTGTTTCTTATACTTTTCTTTTGAAAATAACACCAATTTTACTGGACAGTTGCAAAAATATTATAAAACCTGTACAGTGAACTCTAACATACCCCCTACCCAGATGCCCAGATCACAAATTTAATGTTTTGCCACAGCTGCTGTATCATTCCCTCCATCCATCCATGCTTTATCTGTTTTCTAAACATATGAGAGCAGGTTGTACACCTCATGCACCTTGGAAATGTAACTAATACTTCATGTCCTTTGTTACAGAAGTAAGAAAGGATTAGCTTGAGACCACATGGCTTCCATGGTGACCCTGTGCCCTGGACTTAAACTTTCGAGTTACAGGGAGGCCATGTAGGATTTAGGGAGAATTTTAAAAATTGATGCCACTTGGTAAAAGCTTATTTTGAAATTAATCCCCCCCGCCCCCCCATAAATGACAATTTCATTTTCTGTGACCCTGAGCATATTGTCATTGAGACCATCCCAAGACTCCTTTCTATTTGGAACTAGCTGTAGGGAAGGTGGTTTGAATGCCTTCTTCCAGCTCTCAATACTGTCCAGACATTCTTTCTGTTTTTTTTAAACCTAAATTAGTTGTGTGCCATTTAAGAATATATTTTATTTTTATTGTAGTTCTAATTCCTCAGCTCCATCTGCATATTTTTGAAGCATTTACTTTTTGTGCTCAAAGCATAGCACAAATAATGTAAATAGCTACCATTTAACTACAGTTTTCCTGTCTATACCTATATTCTGTCTAATCTTCATGGCATCCCTTTAACATAGTACAAAGATTCTTTTGGTTGCATGTGATGCAACCTCCATTCCAGGTGGTTTAAGTAAAAAGAGGTACTAACCGGCTTATGGAATTGAGTAGTCTGGGGTGGATCTTCCTTTAGTCCCAGGTACTAGACCTAGCATTAGGGCCTCCACTCTCTTGCAGCCTCTGGCTCTGCTTTTTTCTGGTTTGCTTCACTCTTAGGCAGGTGTCTCCATTTTGTGAGCTCCAGCAGCTCCAGGCTTCCATCTCCATAGCTCCAAATCTAGAAGAAAGAGAGGTTCTAGAATGAATTGCTGTAGTGGGTGGGGCAGAGCCTTGGCGCTTTGGCCAGGCCTGGGCTGGGCCCATCCCCCAGGCCTTGAAGAGTGGGGGAGGGTGGACCCCTACAGTTGTCCACCCCAGAAGGGGGCTGATGCTGGGCAGGCAACACCTCAATGTTGACTCCAGGTGAGCAGTGTTACTGGGTTGTTTTTTTTTTTTTTTTTACAAACAAGGCCTTTCTTTTTAAACCTCATGAGGCTGGTCTTGGTGGAAGTGCAGGCCTGAGACTGATTGCTCTGCCCTAGAATGGCTGGACTCCCTGCTGAGGGACAGCTGTGCCTGTCCTCATGCAGGGATCTTCCCAGGGCCCCTCGGTCATGAGCCTGCTCATTGTTACCTGCTCATATACTGTAGAGCAGCATCCAGAACATTCTCCACCTGAGAATACCTATGCCTCCATCTACACCTGCAGAAGGCATCACTTAGCTCTCACCTCAGCTCTAGCTCTCAACAGTGCCACTAAGGAACAGGTGTCCGTGGAGGTTTATTTCATGCCCTCCTTAAATTTCGTTTCCTTCTCTAGTTTCCGATGGCATTTCCTTTCCTGTCTTCCTCCAGTTTCTTCTCTTTTAGTAAAACAGTGAAAACTCATCTTTGCCCCAGTTTTCTCTTCCAGCCTTATCTGTACCAGTGGTGTCATGTTGATGTAGTCTTCAAATGCCAGCCTAGCCTCTGGCAGGAAGCTTTTGGGCTGAAGGACTGGAAAGCTAGCCCTCACTGTAAAGCTGTGTTGAGTGACTTTCAGGCTCAGTGCCTCCGTGGTAGAGAATGGATAGCTGGCCCCAAAATGGGGAGGTAGCAGCTGCTAGCAACCTTGTAGCCCCCATTATGTCATTTCTACTTTTGCACTGTGAAAAACGCCAGCATTCCTCCTAGGTTAAAGATTTTTATATCCCTCACACTCTGACAAAAACATTTCTTAATTTTGTAAACAGAGGGACAGGGTTTCTTTTTCAGAACATGGACAGTGAAGGATGTTTTTCACAGAGCACTTAATAGGAGTAAAAACTGGCCCATATTATCTGGATTTTGAGAGATCTAAGACTGTATCCGGCATATTCTGCAGGGGAAAAGAATTTAGAAAATCAGTCTTTTACCCAGTTTTCCAGTACAGACAATGTGGTTTGCACTTCTGTGCCTCTTTATTTAGATATCACCCAACTTTGGTTAAAATGAAAAACTGGGAGGAATAGATAGACAAGAAACATAGTTTGGAGAATGAGCAGATTGACTTTTTTTTTTCCCTTTTTCTTTAATCTTCTGATCCATGAACATGGGATGTCTTTACATTTTATTTAGGTCTTCTTTATTTTCTCTCAACAGTTTCATAATTTCAGTGTACATGTATTATATTTTGTTAAATTTATTCCTAAGTATTTTGTTCTTTTTATCTTATTGTTAATTGTTTTCTTAATGCCATTTTTGGATTTTCATGGGCAATTTAAAGAAATGAAATTGATTTTTAAAAAAACTTTATTTTTAAAGAAATTTTAAATGACAGAAAAGTTATATTGAAAATATAGGGGACTCCCATATACCCTACCCCCTCTCCCTCTCACATTTTCCCCTATTAATAACATCTTATGTGTGGTACATTTGTTACAATTGATAAACAAATATTGAAGCATTGCTACTAACCATAAAAATCATACAATTGATTTTATATGTTGATAATTGTATCCTGCAACCTTGCTGAACTTGTTTATTAATAATTTTTTTTAGCTAATTCCCTAGAATTTTCTACATATAAGATTATGTCATTTGTGAATACAGGTAGCTTTATTTCTTCCTTTCCAACTTGGATGCCCTTTATTTTTTTCTTGTCTCATTGTTCTGGCTAGAATCTTTCTATGTACAGTGTCGAATAGAAGAGGTGAGAGTGATCATCCTTGTCTTGTTCCTGATCTTGGGGGAGTGGGGAGACATCCAGTCTTTCATCCAACTATGATGTTAACAGCGTGTTTTTTTTTTTTTTTTTTTTTTTTTTAGACAGCTTTTATCAGGTTGAGGAAGTTTCCTTCTCTTTCTTGTTTGTTGAGCATTTTTAGCATGAAAGGGATTTGGATATAAAATAGTTTCATTGCATTTAGGAGCATGTTGTTTTTGTCTTTATTTTATTAATATATATTAATTGATTTTCAGCTATTAAACCAACCTTGGATTCCTGGGCTAACTTCCACTGAATCATGGAGTATAATCCATTTATATGTTGCTAGATTTGGTTCACTAGTATTTTGTTGAGGATTTTTGCATCTGTAGTCATGAGAGAGATATATGATTCTGTGTTTAAGAAACTATCTTAGGGGCCGGCTGTAGCCCAGTGGATAGGGCGCCGGTTCACCACATGGGAGGCCCCGGGTTCAGTTCCCGGGGCCTCTCTGAGCGGGCAGACCGCCTTGAGAGGGCAAGCTGCCGTGGGAGGGGCGGAGCCGCTGTGGGCAGGGCAAAAAGCCGCCACGGGCAGGGCATGTCGTCTGCAAACAGAGCAGAGCCACCCGCAAACAGAGCAGAGCCGCCCGCGAGCGGGGCAAGCTGCCTGTGCGGTGAGCTGACTCGGCGTGTCGCCGCAACTGGGGGAGACAAAGCAGACACAGAAGAACGCAAAAATGAACACAGCAAGAGCAAGCAGAAAGGGGGAGATATGTAACAAAAAAGAAAGAAAGAGAGAGAGAGAGAGAGAAAAAGAAAGAAAGGGAAAGAAAGAAAGAAAGAAACTATCTTAAGTAAATAAGATGTACTGTTATAATTAAATAAAATAATGTACAGAAAGCACTTAGCACACTACCCAGCGCATAATAAGTGGCCAGTTTATGTGACCTGCTTGCTTTGGGCAGTGGTCATTTGAGATAATGATTTGTGTTATAGGCTCTTGAGTCAGACAGGACTGGGTTTGAACCCTGGCTTTGTTCATCTTCTTGTTCGCTGTGTGACACTGGGCACAATTACATCTGGATGCCTTAAGTTTCAAACAGGTGACAGTAGTACTTTCCCTTAGGGTTTTCAGGAGGATTAACTAAGAATATGCAAAGTGCCTGGTACATAGTTACATATTAAGTATATGTTAACTATTGTTACTTTTAAACACATAAATGCAGTAGTGTTATTAGGGTGAAAAATTGGAAATAACCCAACTTCCATTGATAAGGGGATTGATTAATATAGTATATGTATAATAGGTAGTCTTTAAAGATGCGTTAGATTAATATTGATGTAGAAAAATATTTACTAAATATTGGTAGTGGGCAAAAAACAGTTTTTTTGTGCATGTATGTTTGCATAAAATTGTTAGGTATTAATGCATGAAAGTCTAGAGATGCATATATATCAAAGTATTAACAATTTAATTTTAGAGGGTGATGATTGTTTATAGGGGAACTTGTACTTTTAATTTTAAAACAGGCATATATTTTATCAGGAAAAATAGAATAAAGATATTTCTGTTGGTGGGGAAATCAGAAAGCTTAAAAAATATTCAGGATTGTGATTGCCTTAGTTTCTTGATTGCCCTCAGATGTTTTGTTAGCCTTGTTTGAGTTTATCTGATGAAACATTATGCATTTTTAGAGGTAATAAAAGCTTTACAGGGGCCGGCTCGATAGCCCAGTGGATAGGGCACCGGCATACCACATGGGAGGCCCTGGGTTCAGTTCCCGGGGACCTCTCCTAGCGGGCAGACCGCCTTGAGAATGGCAAGCCGCCATGGGCGGGCCAGAGCCGCCGTGGGCAGGGCAAAAAGCTGCCACGGACAGGGCAAAAGCCGCCACGGGCAGGGCAGGTCGCCCACGAATGGAGCGCAGCCAGCCACCCGCGAACTGAAAGCCGGCCATGAATAGAAGCAGAAGCCACCCACAAGCGGGGAAAGCCGCGCCTGCGCAGTGACCAAGTCTCGGCACGTTGCCGCAACGGGGGGGAGGGGAGATATGTAATAAAATAAATAAATCTTTAAAAAAAAAAAAAGCTTTACAAAATATTTAAAGAAAGGTTTACATCCATTCACAAATTTTGCCTTGCTTCATGTAGACTGCCGTACTTAAATATTTGAATGCCTACTGTTTGTTGGCCCAAATTCTAAGTGTTGGGGATACAAAAAAAATATGAAATGGTCCCTACTCCAGGAACAGCAAAACAGAACAGATCTGCAAGCAGACAGTTACAGGATGAGATGAAGTAAAGGAAGTAAATGGCTTAAGTATGGCATGGGTGGTTAGCACAGAGAAGGGCGTTAGCAGCAGTGCTGGGCAGACGTCTCAGAGGAGCTAACAAAAGGCTAGTGTTTTCAGGACTGCATAGGAATGTGTTGGGCAGGCAGGAAAGGACTTGTAGACAGAAGAGATGGCATTTGCTGAGGCTTGGGGCTGTGAAAGACCTAGAAAGAAAAGCTTTTGGGGTATTTATGAAAAGCAGTCAGCCAGCCTCCTCTTGGGAATGCTAATTATAGTGTAGTTACTAGGCTGCCCCGTTTCTTACTCCCTTGGAGGAGAATTCCAGTAATGGGAAGTGGGTGAATCTGCAAGCCTGTCAGGAGTGCTTGCTTCTAAAGTGACCTTGATGCAGTGTCTTTGCTCATAGAAAATGAGCCACTTGCTCCTCATTGGGCCTCTATCAGGCAGACTCGGTCTCAGGATTGGAAAGGAAAAGTGAGAAGCTCTGTGGTTTGGGATCTGGCCTTTCAAAGGCAGGTAGACATTGGACTAGATACTCCTTAGTGTCTATGACATTTTTCCAGTCTTCATGGGTGAGTGTTTAAATCTTCTAAATGGACAGTATAACCCAAAGCTTGGAATTCCCTGCTCCAGACACCAGTCTGTCTTGAGACTGGCAGTACTCCCCAATGCATCCCTGTACCCAGCCTGTTGTTCCTGTGATACATAATGGTCTTGCTGGCCATTTTCACCCACAAAATCTGTCTGTGGCTTGATTTAGCCCCCATCCGGCCTGATTCAAGTGCACTTCTGAGGCACCCACGGCGCCTCTGGGCTTCTCTCGGGATTTCAGGATTGGACTCCCTGGAGGCTTAGTGGGGACTGGTCCTGACCCCCTGGTTCCAGCCCCTGCCCACTGTCTTGACCACAGCTTGCTCAGCTTTTAGTATTCTGCCAGTTTACCCAGAAGTCCACAACAATTGTGCTTGTACTCTGGCCCTTTTGTTTTTTGTTTTTCAGAAAGTTCTGTCTCCTACATGCTTTCAGATCTCTTCTGTTTCAGCAGTTCTCTTTGGCAGGCTGTCTTGCTGCTGATTTTCACTTCACTGTGCCTACAAAATGGATTGCTAGGAAAAGGGTGATTGACAACTGGATACAAATTCCAGTGTCACTCTGCGGAAATATCCTGTCCCTTTAAAGGTCTTAACCCAGTGCTTCTGGAAAAGGAAGGACAATACTCAGGTGATTTGTCAAGGATTAAAGGAGGTAGTGGTGGCTGGGACTGCAGACTTGCCAACTTGCTTGCCCAGGCTTCTACCCCCGGCAAGTGAGAATTGGCCCTTAGATGACAGCCTTGGTTGTGGCAGCAGAGGATCGAATTAATAATTTCTTTGTACTCAGGAGGAACTTATCCTTCTGTAAACCATTTCCCACTGACATATGTCATTGTGTAAAAAATTTTAAATTGATATAGTGGCACAGGCTGCATAGTTAAAAATACTCCTTTTCACACTTTTTTTTTCCTTCATTAAAGTTCTGGAAAAAGAGATTATATACTAACAGATGTCTGCTTAACTGAAAAGCCTAAAGAAACTGAATTTAAATGTCTAGTAGAGTTTGGTTGGACCCACTAGGTAACCATGGACCAGGAACAGATATGGCTTATTTGTCCACATGGGGAATGGTACATTCTACATAAAAGACTGTTCCAGTTTTCTGTAACTTAGGTACCTTTCTGAAAGCTCAAACCTCCTTTTAAATTTGATTTCTATGGGGCCGGCTGTATAGCCCAGTGGATAGGGCGCTGGTACACCACATGGGAGGCCCCGGGTTCGATTCCCGGGGACCTCTCCGAGCGGGTAGACGACCTTGAGAAAGGCAAGCCACTGTGGGTGGGGCAAAGCCACCGTGGGCAAGGCAAAAAGCTGCCACGGGCATGGCAAGTCACCCGCGAAACATGGAGCTGAGCTGCCCGCGAATCACGGAGCCAAGCAGCCCACAAAACACGGAGCTGTGCTGCCTGCAAAACACAGAGCTGAGCCGCCTGTGAAACAGAATGGGGCCACCCACGAGCAGGGCGAGCCACCTGCGCGGAGGGCCAACTTGGCGCGTCGCCGCAAAGTACGGGAGACAAGAAGCAGACATAGAAGAACACAGAAAAAAAATGAACACACAGCAAGAGCAAGCAGAAAGGGGGGGGTGGGATATGTAACAAAAAAAATTAGATTTCTATGACTGGGTAGCCAAAATTCTGGGAAATACAGGCAAACTAATTTTTGAAACAGTGTTAAATTTTCAAATAATATACTCATTTTATTTTTGACACCTTTTCAGGAACGTGAACTACTGCTAAGATTAAAACTATGTGTATCCAACTATTAATCTGGGAAATACATACACCGTTTTCCCTAAATTTCCCTGAATTTCCAATTCAGATAAAAATGTCTATGAACTACTGTCTTAGTGTACAGACCATGTGAAAAATGCTGTATCCCTTTCTTGTTGACTCAGGGTGATAGCCATGAGTACCTGCTGTTGTGCTGGTGAGGTATGCAGATCTGATTTGACTCCTGAATTCTCAGCAAGTTGTGTTTGGGGTTTTTTCTATATGTCTGTTGGCTTTTATTGTTTCTGTTTAGCTATCAGTTTATCAACTGTCATTTCTCATTAACATCACTGTGCTTGACTCTTGTATATCTCCCTTCTCACTATTTCTTGGAATTAGTTGCTTCTATTCTGTTAGGAATTCAGATCAGTAAGCTTGCTAGATTTCCAAAGGGTAAGAAAAAAAAAAAAACTGAGTAGGGCTCTTAGGGCTAATCTCTTAAAACTCTGGATTGGCTGCTCAATATGCCTTTTCTGGGGAGCAGATGTAGCTCAAGTGGTTGAGCACCTGCTTCCCATATATGAGGTCCTGGGTTCAATCCCCAGTACCTCCTAACAAATGCCTTTCCCCTCTTTCCCTTCCTTGGGAAGCATTTCCATATATTGATTGTTTTAGTTTCCTGGGTTGGTCAAGCAAAATACCATGCTATGGGTTGACTTTAAAGTATGGGAATTTAATGGCTCAGAGTTTTGAGGCTAAAAGAAAGTCCAAATCAAGGCATCATCAAGGCAATGCTTTCTCCCCAAAGACTGTGGGCCTCTGGGGCTGGCTACCAGTGATCCTTGGTCTTTGGTTGTCACATGGCAAGACACATGGTGGCGTCTCCTGGTCTCTCCCTGCTCTTTTGGGTTCCGTTGATGTTCAGTTTCTGGCTGCTTCTCCTGTGGCTTTTTTTCTCTGTGTCAGAATTTCATTCTGCTTACAAAGAACTCCAGTAACAGTATTAAGACCCATCCTGGCCCTACTTACAATGGGTTCACAACCATAGGAATGGACTAAGTTTAAGAACATGTTTTTCGGGGGGAACATAACAGCTCTACACCACCACACTCCACCCTCTGGACGCCAAAAAGACATGTTCTTTCTACATGCAAAAAATACATTCATTCCATCACAATATCCTAAAAGCCCTAAGTCATTCCATTAACAAGGCTAATTACAAAGTGTCATCACAGTCAGTTTTGGGCATGGTCTATCCTGGGGCACAATTCCCCTCTGTCTGTGGGCCTTTGAAAACTAGAAAACAAATTACCTGCTTCCCATATACACTGGAGGGACAGGCAAGCATTCCCATTCCCATAGGGAGAAATTGGGAGGAAAACAGGCTATGGGTCCCAGACAATTCTGAAACCCAGCAGGGTAAGCTCCATTAGATTTCAAGGTCTGAAAGTCATCAATAGATTGACGTGTCCTCTGGGTCTGATGGAGAGGCATCTCCACTAATGGGTCCACACCCACAGGGATGGATTAAGTTGAAGAGCATGTTTTTCTGGGGTCCATACAGCTCCCCACCACCACAGTAATGAAAGATGTTCTTTTTCAGTGCCATTTGATTTACAGTAATCATATGACATCCTCAGTAAATTTGGACTTTTTAATTAACCTTTACAAATATAAACCCTGATGGAGAGATACATAAGTGGGTAGGTAGATGATTGATAGATATGGTAAGGCAAAGGTGGAAAAATGTTAAAATTGGTGGATCTGGGTATCTGGGGGTAGGAGTTGGGGCTATGTTACAGTTCTCTGTAAGGGGCTTATTTTTGCAACTGTCCTGTAAGTAAAAAAATATAAGCCATGTGAGGACAAAAATGGAACCATTTCCATTTTCTTCATGCCTTCTCTGTGCCTTATCTTCCTGTACTTTCTGTGTGGCATCTTGTACAGCCATGTGTATGCTATTGCTCTGTTACTTCATCTTTTAAAAGTTGCTTCTTAAGTGATAAATGTAATAATTGCAGTTCCTCTGGCCAGTTTCTCCAGCTACTAGCTTATCTACCCATAATGTGAGATTATTTTAAAAAATTAAAATATGAGGAAAAAACTCTTAGATTTACCCACATATTTACCATTTCCAGTGTTCTTTATTTCATTATTTAGAGCCACGTTTCCATCTGGTATTATTTTCATTTTGCTTGAATATCTTCCTTTAACATTTCTTATAGTGCAGGTCTGTTGGCAACATTTCCGTCCTTCTTCCCTCCCTCCCTCCCTCTTTTTCTCCTTTCCTTCCTATAGAATTCTAGGTTAATGCTTTTCATTCACCATTTCATTGTTTTCTGGGTTACATAGTTTCTGATGAAGTCTGCTGTCATTTGTATGTTTGTTCCTCCTTTTCCCCCCCTTGGGCTGCTTTTCGCTGGTTTCAAGTAAGTTGATTATGATGTGTCTTGGTGCAGTTTTCTTTGTGTGCATATTACTCATGGGATTTGTTAAGCTTTGGATCCGTGGGTTTATAGTTTTCATCAAATTTGGAAAACTTTTGGCTGTCACTTATTACTATATATATATATAGTGCCACCGTCCCCATCCTCCTTGGAGTACTATTAGTTTACTTTTATGTTAGACTACTTGATACCCCACAGGTCTCTGAGGCTTTGTTCCTTTCATTTATTTTTTTCAGTCTTTCTCTGCTTCATTTTGGATAAATTCTGTTGCTGTGTTTTGTGTTTTTTTAAAGATTTATTTTTATTTATTTATCCCCCCCTTGCTGCTTGTGCTCACAGTGTCCATTTGCTTTTGTGTTTTTCTGTGTCCACTTGTCTCTCTTTGTTGGGTCATCTCGCAGTGCCAGCTCACCATGCCGCACTAGCCAGCTTGCCTTCACCAGGAGGCCCTGGGAATCAAACCTGGGCCTCCCATGTGGTAAACAGGAGCCCAACCAATAGAGCCACAGCTGCTTCCCCTGTTGCTATGTTTTTTAAGTCACTGATTTTTTTTTTTAAAGATTTATTTTATTTTATTACATATCTCCCCTCCCCCCGTTGCGGGGACGCGCCGAGGCCGGTCACTGCGCAGGCGCGGCTTTCCCTGCTTGTGGGCAGCTTCTGCTTCCATTCACGGCTGGCTCTGCTTCAGTTCGCGGGTGGCTGGCTGCGCTCCATTCGCGGGCGACCTGCCCTGCCCGTGGTGGCTTTTTGCCCTGCCCACGGCGGCTCTGGCCCACCCATAGCGGCTTACCTTTCTCAAGGCGGTCTGCCCGC
>PVKH010003212.1:0-25370 GCA_004027955.1 Chaetophractus vellerosus
AAAAAAAAATGTATTTCATGACAGCCTAATTTGGTTCTAAAGTTATTACTCATAATCCTAGTTTTCATGTTTGTTACCACTTCTCCTATATTTGTGTTCTTCCTACAGATGGGGACTTGTCTAAAATATTTAGCTTAAGTACTGTATCGTTTATTTATCCCATCAACAGACGAGACATCGCACCAAGTTCTGTAGATTGAGCTATAAATTTAAACAGATAAAAATCCCTGCCCTCATGGGGCTCACCTTCCAGTGAAAGCTCAACAAATCAATGCAGATTAGGGTCACCTACATATAATGAAAATCAAACTAAATGAAATTACAGAAGTTTCAACAAAACAGAAGTTTATTAGTTTTTACCTAAAAGAAGTCTGAAAGTGTGAAAGACTGCAAAATAGTGCCTCTTCCTCACCCCTCCCTGTGCTCGTCCCCTTTGTTATGTAACATGCAGTTCTAATTACTGAAGAGGAGGAATCTATTTCCTTGAATCTGGCTGGCCTTGTGCATTTCTTTAGCCAATAGAATGAGGCAGAAGTGCTGGTGTTCCAGTTCCAAGCCTAAACCCCAAGGGGCTTGGCATGTGTCCACTTGCTCGTTGGTGTTTCTATCATTACCATGAGAAGGATGCATTCAGCTGGCCTGCTGGAGGCTGTGCGTGGCAGTACAGCCACGTCATGTGGCTGTACCAACCGAACCCAGGCTGCTCTGGTATGAGAGAACCTAGCACCAGATCAGCTGAATCCCACATATGTGTGAGATAAATATTTATTGTTGGGGCCGGCTCGATAGCCCAGTGGATAGGGCACCGGCATACCACATGGGAGGCCCTGGCTCGGTTCCCGGGGACCTCTCCTAGCGGGCAGACCGCCTTGAGAATGGCAAGCCACCATGGGCGGGCTAGAGCCGCCGTGGGCAGGGCAAAAAGCTGCCACGGACAGGCAAAAGCCGCCACAGGCAGGGCAGGTCGCCCGTGAATGGAGCACAGCCAGCCACCCGCGAACTGAAAGCCGGCCGTGAATAGAAGCAGAAGCCGCCCACAAGCGGGGAAAGCCGCGCTTGCGCAGTGATCAGTCTCGGCGTGTCGCCGCAGCGGGGCGGGGAGAAGGGGAGATATGTAATAAAAAATAAATAAATCTTTAAAAAATATATATATATATTTATTGTTATATCCCATGGAGGTTTTGTGGACATTTCTTACTCAGTATTATTGTGGCAATAGATAACTGATACAGAAGCCAATCAGTCCAAGGCAAGTATACAGCTCAGCACTGATAGGGACTCAAGCTCCTTTTATTTTGTAACTCTGTAGCTTCAATTCGTGGTTTCTATTTCATCGTCCAAGGTGGCTGCTTTCATTTTAGCCATCACATCCAAATTCTAGCCACTGGGAGAAAAAAGGGTATGGTTGTTTTTTAATGGATATTTTAAGGAAATTTCCTGGAAGTTTTATACAGGAACTTAATTATAGTCACATATACCTGCAAGGAGTGGAGACTGGAAAACGAAGTCTTGATTCCTATTTTCTTGTGCCTGTATCAAATTTGGGGGCTCCATTACTAAGGAAAAAGGGGAAGACTTATGTTACAGGATAACTAGAAGTCACATGTGTCAATAAAACTTGCTGACAAAAAAAAAGTTAGCTCTTTCCATACTTGTGTTTACATTTAGAGCTTTTACAAATGAGAGCAGTTTTCTAACCATAAGATGCACTTTTTGGCTAGATTTCTAAATTATAATATTTAATAATTAAAGAAATAATATTTATAAATAAAAACAGATTTTTATGGCATTTTACTATTCTACGCAATTATGCCTTTCACCAAAGGGACAAAGACGTGTTTTTGTAATAGAACAACAGAGTGTTCCAGCAGCCTAAATAATTCAGCCAGGCTTAGCAACTGTTAGAACAAAGCAGCCTAAGTTTTTGTTTTAAGTGATCTTCAATCATACCAACAGATTCCATTTGGGCTAAATGTCAATCTTCAAATAGACATTTTGTAGTACTCTAAAAGGATCATACGTGGCAAGAAAATAGCTTTGGTACTTATGTATGAGGCCCTGGTTCACCCCTGCTCTGCAGAATTCACCTGACAATATGTAATCAGCTGTATTCTTGAGTAAGGAATCTAAACTTAGTAAAAGAAGATGTGCATAAATTTTAAACTATAATTTTCCCTTTTCTTGGGTTCTTAATTCCAAAATCAAACTCACTTGAGCAGAGCTACATTTTTAAGGATGTTAAAGGAAATTTATGGATTAACTTTGGATATGTTACATGCATGTCCTGCATTATTTATGCACACAGGCACACACTCACACGCATGCATGCATACACATATACGCACACACATTTGCTGGAAATTGAAATCATTTCTTCTCAATTCCGCTTGTCCTTCTTATAGAACCTGCTCATGTCCCCTTTTCAGGATATTGGTTTCCACAATCCTTGCAAAGTGGGCAGTGGGCCAAATTACTGGCTATAGGTGATTAAAACAGTGTTGGCACTTGACCTAAGATGGGGAAATCACATAATCCTCTCAGAAATTTATCATTGAGATGGCAACACTAAGCAGTCTCCATTGGGCTCTTCAATTGAAGCCATAAGAGAATTATGGTGGAACCATTTGCTACCCTATGCCTGCTTAGGTACTGAGTATCAGACTTCAGGCAGACTGGAGAATGATGCAAACAAGAAGAGAGGAACAGTTCTGACAGACCATGCAGCCCAGGAATGAGAGAGAGAGAGAGAGAGAGAGAGAGAGAGAGAGAGAGAGAGAGAGAGATTAGTTGTCTCAGTTTTTGCTGACATATCAGGCTTCATTAAAAAGCATTATATCCTAGTTGATATAGCTGTTTCCTTTGGGAGTATGGGTTAACAATTGTGAAAACACTGTACATGTTATAATGTAATAGAACCATTAGGGATATGGATGGTGGATGGGGGAGCTAAATTTCTCACTAGTGGAGTGGGAGGTTACAGATAAACACAGAAAGAAATTTAAAATATCCATGTGGTAATGGATTACAGTTGGAGACATCAGTGTGAAATCATGTATAGCTTAATGTAGATGCAGATGTGAATGGATAAGCAAATTGTAGTATATACATACAATGGAATATTACTCAGCTGTAAGAAGGAATGCAGTATTAACACACTGGACAACATGGATGAATCTTGAAGACCTTATGTTGAGTGAAGTAAGCCAGTCACTGAAGAACAAATATTACATGGCCTCACTGACATGATTTAAGCAAATTGAGCAGACTCACAATCCTAGAGTCTGGAAAATAGGTTATCAAGAGACAGAAAGGGAGTAGAGGGTAGTGAGCTGATGCCAAATAAGGTCTATGCTTATGATAAGGTAGAAGGGGGTGGTTGAGCAGTGGATGGGGGTAACAGTGGTGCAGTGATGTGATTCAGTTCAACAGTGCTAGAATGTGAGGGGGAGTAGGGTGAGGGGGTTGTGTTGGACTATCCATGGAACTAGGGGGATGGCTGGAGGAAGGAACAGATAAACTCTTGGGATTTGTAGGTCTGTGGTTAAAATTACAGTGGTGAGAATGTTCTTTTGGTGAATTTGGCATGGGAGGGTTGCTGGTGCAGGGCATGGGGGTGGAGGAATGTGCAGGATAGGGTGTACCTAGGACATGTTTCTATGGACTATGAAAGGTTCATCTTGTCATAGTCTGTCATCTCAGTGGATGGAGACTCAACCAATAAACAAGAAAACATTAAATTCCCATCCTGGATAGTCCTGTTATGTTCTTAATTAGAGGGGCAAGAATCTCTCAAGAACATAAGCAGTGCCTAATAAAAGAAAACAGACCAGTATGTCAAGCCCTCAATATTATCACATGTAACTATGAATCTTATTTTTCAAAGATCAAAACTTAGTGTTTACCCTAGGTTCTGAGGGAAGGGGGAGGGAAGAATAGAATACATGGAATATAAGGCATTTTTAGGGCATTGGAATTGTTCTGCATGATCTTGGAATGATGAATACAGGCCATTTTAAATTTTGTTAAAACCTGTAAAAGAGTACAGTGCAAAATGCAAACCATAATGTAAACCATTGACCAAAGTTAGTAACAATGCTTCAATATTTGTACATCAATTGTAACAAATGTACCATACTCATGTAAGATGTTATTAAAAGGGGAGAATGAGAGAGAAGGAGTAGGTTGGCTATAGAAGAATCCCCTATATTTTCTATGTGACTTTTCTATAACCTAATGCTTCTTTGAAGATAAAGTGGAAAAAAAATAAGACACTGGGCTAACATACTGAAGAAAGTGTCACTGTACATAAAAGACAATGGATCTTATGGTGATGAAAGACACAATGGAAAAAATTTTTATTTTATTTTTTATTTTTATGTTTTATTTGTTATTTTTTACTATTATTATTTTATTTTATTATTTTTTAAATTTGTTTAATTTTTCTTTGCTTCATTCTTGGGAAGGTTTTGGATCACAGAAGGGTCACAACTGGGACAGGGAAAGATCAATGATGTGGGGTGTCAGTGATGGGGGGATGTGGGGGTAGGGTGCACTTAGGGCATGCCTCTATGGTATATGAACATGTTCAACTGGTCATGGGACATTGTCTCAGTGGTGAAGACCCACACAAAACCAAAGAATATTGTATTCCCATCCTGGGAAGTCCCACCACATTCTCTAATAAAGCAGCAAGAATCCCCCAAGTACATTGGCAGTACCTAGCAAAGGAGGACAGAACATTACGCCAGGCCCTTGATATTTATAGTTGTACTTATGAACCTTGTTTTAGTGAAATTGAAACTTTGCCTAAGAGTTACCTCCTGAAATCCTCCTTGTTGCTGAAATGTGGCTTCTCTCTAAGCCATACTCAGCATATAAACTCACTACCTTCCCCTTGGTGTAGAACATGACTCCCAGGGATGAGCCTCCCTGGCACCAAGGGATTATTACCAAGCACCAACTAGCGATGCATTTGGAAAAAGACCTTGACCAAAAGGGGGAAATAATAACTACAAATGAGTTTTTATGATAAGAGATTTCAAAGTGAGTTGGGAGATCATTCCAGAAGTTACGCTTATGCCATCTCAGCAGGATCTCATAGACTGCCACAGTAAACAGTGCCTCAAACAACAGAGCTCCTGAGGGCTCTAGAGACATCTAGACACTATAGGCACGTATTCAGTACCCTGTCAGTGGGTCTTAGTTTGGAATATATGCTCCCCAATGTAACAGAATTAGACTCTTTTATAATTTCCCTACATAAGACTCTTCTGTGCCTTTTATTTGAACCCACAATTAGCGCTATATTCATTAAATATATGTCCCAAAGACTTAAATCTTCAGTCTGTTCATATGCTGGTTGAGCCCTGAACATCAGCAGTTGCAACATCTACTCTCCAGTTCAATGGATTCACTCAGGAAAACTAACAAAAGGATGTTGATGGACAATGCCCATCCCAAAAAACAGAGTGTCCACAACTGCAAGCAAGACAGCTCTATCCATCTGCCCCATGGGATCTAAGACTCCCCTCAATCAGAAGAAGAATGGGTATCACCATCCCAAAATCCTCAAGACTGAGGAATGAACAAACATAAGACTGGAATGCAATTATGGACTAAAGTAGATTTATCATTATCCTATCAATGGAAGAACTTGTATCACTGATATGAAGGCAGTGGCCACCAGAGTTTCTTTGGGGAGGGAGAGGGAAGAATAGGTGTAACATGGGGCATTTTGGGGATATTGGAATGGTCCTGCATGACATGGCAAATGATGAATACAGGCCATTATACATTTTGTCAAAATCTATAACACAGTGCAGTGCAAAGTGTAAACTTTAGTGTAAACTATATACCATGGTTAGTAGCAATGCTTCAATATGGGTTCATCAACTGCAACAAATGTACCACTCTAATGAAAGATGTTGTTAATGGGGCAAAGTGAGGGACAGGGAGGGGATGGGGATGTATGGGAATCCCCTATATTTTTTATGTAACATTTATGTAATCTAAATCTTTAAAAATGCAGATGGATATGGGCATATACACAAGTAATAAAGACACCTATATTTCTTTGCTCTCTTAGCTGGGAAAGGCTAGAAGCAATGACATACCAGTAAGAACAAATACTCCTGGCACCCTGATTTCAGTTTCTAATACCATTCTCTACTAAAAAGAACCAGGGATTCTTGGACAAATGGCTGAGTTTAAGACTGGGACAGGATATATATACAAGACGAGCTTGGAGTATCTGTAGTGTCAGAAATCAGGAAGTGTTAAAATAAAAGAATAACACTACAATCATGGAGCATGTGAGAGTCAACTGAAAGAGCTTCCAATGGCCAAAGCTGGAACTATTGAGCAACAAAACAAATAAAGTAGTATTGGATTATAACACAAAAATAAAATGAATATCCATAAGCCAACACTGATATAAACAAATGATCACATACATGAATAAATGAGGGAGAATAGACAAATTCCCTGTGCAGAAAATTCCAAATAATTTATGTAGCTACTCCATCCTCAGAGAGGTGGAGGATAACTCCCCACCCCCTTACAAGTAGGTTTTGCACAATAACTTCCTTCCAAAGAGTACAGTATGCAAAGGGGCAGAAAAGAGTAACTTTACAGTGGAGATGCCTGACAAACACTACCTCAGGCAGTGGTCAAGGTCAATGTCAACAAGTGTAAGTCATGTTTACAGTACATTTGATGAGATGGGATGAAGTATCACCTCTGTGGTCTTCCTCCCCAAAACTCATAATCCCAGTCTAATCAAGAGAAAAACATCACAGAGTTTCTGTTTGTGGTGATGGAAAAGTTTTAGCAGTGGATGGTTGTGATGGAGGCACAACTTTGTGAATGTAATTAATTCGGTTGAACTATATATTTGAAAAGGGACAAAAAGAGAAATTTTAGGTTGTATATAAGTTACCACACACATATCCACAAAAAAACCCCATAGAACTGTACAACACAAAGAATGAACCCTAATGTAAAGTGTGCTAAAGTTAATAGTATAATTAGAATAAAATTGTTTCATCAATTGTAACAAAAGTACCACACTAATGCAAAATATTACTAATAGGGAACACTGTGTCAGAGAAATGGGTATGTGGGAACTCTGTGCTTCTGCATGGTTTTCTTGTAAATTTACAACTGAATAAATACATACAAACATACATACCTACAGCAGACAAATTACAGTTAAAGGACATTCTACAAAATATGTGGCCAGGACTCCCCAAAACTGTCAAGAGTATCAAAAGCAAAGAAATTCTAAGAAATTGTCACAACTAAGAGGAGCCTAAGGAGATATGATGATTAAATGTAATGTGGTATTGTGGATAGAATCCTGGAACAGAAAAAGAATATTAGTTTAAAAAAAATCAATCAATAAATTTTTAACTATGGAAGTCTGAGTAAAGTAGGGACTTTAGTTAATGATAACATAAATATTGGTTCATTCAACATAATAAACATGCAATACAAATGTAAGAAGTTAATAAGGGAAACTGGGGGGTAAAAGGGTACATGAGACTCTGCTCTATCTTTTCAATGTTTCTGTGAAACTGAAACTATTCTAAAATTAAAAGTTTATTAAAATCATAACAGAAACTGAATATTATTGTAAGTAGTGATCAGTCAGCATCATATTGCTTCCTTCTCTGTTCATTAGAAATATCCCTTCTGGGATCTGGAGATCATGAAATATCAATACACAGTTTTCATATAAAGTGAAACATCTTCAAGACAAGTGTCTGAAAAAATAATAGAAAATACTTAGCGGCTTTAATTTTTTAAATACTCTTCTTCCATATCAACAGAACACACAGTGAGGCCTATAGTGTCTTGTAGAAGAGAAAATCTTCCCTCCACTGCCATTCTAAAACCTTGTTACTTGGCTTACTGGGGGGAAAATAAAACAAGAAGGAAAATCATTCAACAATATCTATGGTTCTTGTCATGTTCTGTTACTTCATAGAGAATATTCTCCTTGGGAAGGAAGGTAGATGTAAGCAGCTATGTCAAATATCTATAGCACACAGCAGTAGGATTGCAAGTTCATGCAGACTTCTCTTTCCTCCCACAGGATCATAGAAGATATCAATTTAGCTTTTATCTTAGCTCAACAAACGTTTGTTAGGTAGTCACTAAATACAAGGTAATAGATAACTAAGGATAATTAAAATTCCAGATTTTAAAAGAAATTTATAACCAAGAGAAGAGATGAAGTCACACAGTCAATGAACATAATAAAATATGTAAAATCTTGTATATGTAGTGATGGATGGGGGCATATATAAAGAAATTAGAAACTATGATTTTAGAAATGTAATACCTTCCATACTGCCTAGGGAAAGGAAAACAATAGAGAGGCACAAACATGTGAAAAGAATTTAAAAATATATTCAAACACTATAAGAGGATAGATCTAATAAACATAACCCATGTATTTGATAAATGTGTTTTCTGAAGTACAAATTATTTCTTGCACCCTCTCCCTCTTACTGATAGTGAACAGAATTGACAGTAATGAGCATTCTCATAAGTATCAAAGAAAAATTTTCTATAGTCCAGGCATCTCCAAAATATCTTTTTCCCATAGTTCATTTTGGAACCTTGAAGCCAGTTAATTCCCTTCACAGCACTTGTCATTGTCATCCAAATTGTCATCCATCCATCCATCTTTTTCTCTACCTTTACTCCTACCTGCCATGTCCCTATCTCCTCACTTTTGCATTTCATCCTCACCCATTCCATTGCCCTCTGGAACTCTAACACATCTGAAAATAAACTCTTCTCCTTCCAAAGTGTTTCCTCCACCTCCTTTACCTTGAAGTCTTTCTGATGGAGCCAGTCTATAATAAGCACTTTTGCCTCTGAGCTCAGGCTTATTAAATATTGAATAAACGATTGAATGAACACAGAAACAACATATTAGAAAATGCACATTAGTATGATGAAAATTGTATGCACAATTTTATAGTTCATGGTTTAGAGGAAGGGATGAGCGAATTTGGATTAGAGTGAATTAAGCAAGCTCACAGTAGAGTGAACTAGAGGATAGATTCATCCTGAAATATTATTTATATCATTCAAAATAGTAAAAAGAAAGATGATTACATTTCCTTCTTTTTCCTCCAACCCTCTTGACTTGCTGAAAAAATGTAACAATATCATCAGGTTGATAGCTCCTCTATGAACCCTCCACACTTAAATATGCGCAAAGTAGCACTTGCAATGAGCGATGTCAGCAAGCAGAGAAGAAGCAGAAGTCTTCAATAGCATCCACACTATCAATAAGAGGCAATTCACACATTTTGAGGTGTGGAACTGACAATCAACTACACTCTGAGAACTGCACTGCTAAGATGAGAATAGAGAACCAAAATGTGGGCTCAGTCAGAGCTTTCCTGGATTTTGTTGACATATGAAGAAATCAACAAACATAAAAGCAGAACTGTCATATTATTTTCCTCATCAGAATTCACATGTTGAAAAGTGGATGCCCAGTGATAATTTAATGAGCTGGTGGACATTTATATTTTGTGCCCTTTTCTGTATGTATTTTATACCATGATAAAAGAAAATGAAACAAAAAAGTGGATGTCCATGGCTTAATATTATGGAACAAGGAAAATCATGCATAAAGAGCCACAGGTTAAATTTCCATTTATAATGATCTTTGTAGTAGAGGTCAAAGAGGAATTAGATATCAATAACTGAACACAGAACAATTTCCTGACGCATTCCAGCACTACTTTTATTCAAATGACATTGCTCTAAGGACTTAAAATAACAGGAAGTAATCATGTTGACAATTTGGTTATAAGAATAATTCTATGTTTCTAAGTCCTCGTCTAAAGTAGAAATGCTTTAGAAGATACTTGCCATAATCAGTATTATCCAGGGATGTAGTTGGGATATAAGAGAACTCCACAATTTTCACCTGCGTCTCCCTGTTTGAGCCATTTGGAAAATAATGCAAAAGAATAAGATGCATTGAGATCAAAATATCACCTTTTCTACTGTTTAAGCTGATACGGAAGGAATGTGTCTTAACTGTGTAGCAACAATGGGTTTCTAACATTACACCCCATAATTAGACAGCTTGCCCACCCTGTCTCAGGTAGGGCTGGACATCCACAGGTCTTCCCTTAGGCAGGGCCTGCCTGGAATAATTTAACAGCATGGAGAAGCAGGCAAGACCACATATATCCTGTGGATGGGCACTCCTAAAGAGAAAGGGAGTAAAAGAGGGCATTTATATGTATGTGATTCCTCCTCCCAAACTCCCCAATCAGGTCAGGTTGAATGGGGGGAGGATGGAGAACAAGAGTGGAAACAATCAGGAGAGACATCCAGAGAGACAGTGAAATACAAAATGAGACATAGTGGACGTTATCCTAATTCATGTCCCCAACAAGGCTGGAAACATTAGGAGTTGGGAAGGAGTGTTACCCTCACTCTCAAAGCTACTTGCTCTTTGCTGGTCTCTGACTTATATTTTGTCACCATTTTCAAAACTCCTTTCTCTACACTATATTGTAATGGGTTTCATCTATCTTCTCAGCTGAACTAGAAACTCCATGAGGGCAAGGGATCTATCTCTATTATTCACTGTATTCCCATAATACAAGGCCTGGATGCTCAAGTGTTATTCAATGAATGAATATCAACAATATCCAGGCATAACTCAAAAAAGTCAGAGAGTTAGTGCAAGGGAGCTGTCACTGATGTTATGGAAAAACCGACTACTCCCTTTGTGTGTGATCTCGTAAAAAGCAGCTCTGCTTGGATTTCCTTTCTCTCTCTGTCTTACTCTCATGCAAGCACACACACACACACACACACACACAGAGGGATATTTGTGATGAAAGAACCAGGTCTTCTATCAAACTCAGCTTGTTTCATGACAGATCAGCCAGGAGGGTTTCCAGGCTAATGAACAGCAGGGTGACAGGCTACACAAAAATGGGGTCCCTCTGAGGCGAGAGTATATGAGGATGTGTAGAAGATAAGGGGGATAATAAAGGTAATTGAGGAGAAAATATTTAGCCAGCAACGGCTTTTTCCATTTCTTCCTTTTTATGGAAATATATTCTTTTTCAAATCATTATAGTTATGTAACACGGGGGCAAAGTAGGGACCAGCTGAAATGATTTAACCTAAGACCATATTTGTTGTGAGCCTCAAATGAGGCCGTATAGCACAATATTTGAGGATTGATTTTTAAGTCACACGGATCTCAGTTCTGGCATCTTACCAGTTATATGACCTAACTTGGTTAAATTACTTGGTTGCTCAAAGCTCGGTTGTCTCATCTGGAAAATGGGAAAACAATGCCCACCTCACAGGATTATTGTAGGGATTACACCAACAAAGCATATGCTAGGCAGTGAAGACAGTAACTAAAACACTCTCAGCAGTGAATGAAAGGTAGCCATTGGTGGTCTAAATTTTTTAACGTTTTGTAAACTGTAAATCCCTACGTAAATATAAGAGATTATTACCATTACTATTATTGTAGGAGAGTTCATGGCTGTTTCACAAAAAGACAACCGCTAAATAGATGTCTTGTTCCATATCTATCTATTACACAGAAGCTAACAGCTGTGCATTAATGGTTGCCTGAATCCCCAGTAGGATGTGAGCTGTATGATAATAGCAAAGGTTATATTCTCTTTAAGGCATGTAAGGTGCATTGTGGAGCAGAAAGGCACATGTCAAATGTGTTCAACTATCTTCCATCATTTGTTGTCTTGTCACATTTGTTAAACCAAGAAATACATACAAGTTCATAACAATTTAGGTGTTGTGGCTTTGTATTCCTTTCTAAAATTTTTAATTTTAATACTACAATTTTTATTTCATAGTTCTGAGGGGAAGTATTTAGTATGGGACATTGACATTGCTGTGTACTTCAATAGATAACCATGGCAATTAAGATTTCAAGTCACTCTGATTCTGAAGTGCATTGCCTCTGGTTTGCATAATTTACAATATATTCATTGTTGTGTTTAACTTTGCATAAATCAATCTTATTAATATCTTATTCATCTTCTTGCTTTCCAAGGTCTTGAATCAAGTTAATTCTCCAGAGGAGGAAGCCTGTCAGGACTTAGGCTGCTGGGGAGATCTGCATAATTCTACTTGATTTTCAAGAAAATTTGTAATACAGAAGGTCACAGGATTTATTAGCAAATTTTAATTCTGCTGTCTCTGTTTCTTGAGGAAACAAGAACATAGATTTGTGCCTACATGTAGCATGTAGTAAATGGGTGTAGAGGGGTTAAAGGAAAAAGATGAACATTCAAACTGGGACAATGAGCCACAGTAGATTCCCTTAATGGATATTCTAGTGGCAGTGGCAGTTTGAAAAAAAGAAAAGTAGAAGTATTATCCTTATTTAAACTTTCAGAATCAAGCATTTTATTCTGCTAGCATAAAAGTGAGGTGGCATCAAACTATTAGAAGTAGCAGAACTTCCAATGAGACTAGCTTGATGATGCTGACATCCCCTTACCCTAGCTGGTAGCAGAGTGGACCTACAGGACCAAGATATAGTATTCCTCCAACTGATTCTATTTAGAGTCAACCAGGACATTGCATGAAACCACAAAACAAGCACACAGGAAATAAGGTAAAAAAAATGCTGAAAAAGAGTCATCTTCCTCTTTTTTAGTATAGCCTCTTTGGAACCTATAATGATAAAAATGAAGATTTCACAAACCCCAGTAAAATATACTTGTTTTTCAAGCAACTGAATGTCAGTTTTAAAACAGCACCATCACCGTACAGGACAAGTCAGTCCTCATTCCAGGAACCAGGATTCAGGGTGATCCATCTAAAGAACCTCGATTTTAGAAAATAGAAGATTTCCTCACAAAATATGCTTTGGTTCAGGAGAAGCACTTGAGAGGTTTTTTCCTGATTTATTTTGGATAAGTTATTTATCTTGTTATTCTTTATGAAGCTGAAATATATTACTTCAAACCAAAACATATGGTGTTAGAAATGTCACCAAAGAGAATGTTTCCTCTTGTTTATTATTTTGCTAAAGGTTTGTAAAACTCAGCACCAAAAAATATTAAGTTTTGCACCAGCATTTCTTACATTTTTAAACAATCAAAGGCTCAGTATTTTTCATAGCTTCATAACTTCAAGCATAAAGCCTTTGAAAAATTGAAGACATTGCATTTGACAGTGCTTGGAGGAGAATAAAAGTATTGCTTCTCTGTGATTCCCACCGCCTAAGATATTTATGTTCCCCTAGGAAATCAATGCAGAAGCAAAACGCAAATATACCAATGGCTTCTGACCTCACTCTTAACTCTGGTTTGTGTTTCCAATATTACAGCCAACACTTCATAATTCTTTATACCTTTACCCATGAGGGGACAAATAATTTATTCCATTGAATAGTCAGAGTGAATTGATTAAATTTAAGTTAGAGGTTGATCATAATAGAATTAGTACCTAGACATATATTGTGATAATCTTTACTTCCAAAAACTTACTCATTGATGATATCTTATTTTTAAATCATTTTCTGTTTTGAAATTTATATAATGTGATATTCCCCAATATTAATAATGATCATCATAATCAGGTTGTTTTTTTCATGTATTAATACTTTTTCTAAATTAATATATATATTCATAAAGCTTTCTGTAGAGAAAGAGCAGTTATATAATGGGCATCTATACCTCCAGGAACATTAAAGAAATGAGGAATGGAATTTGGCCATGTAATTTGGTAAGGTCAAAAATCCCAAAGGAAGGATACAGATACATTAAAAAAGAATTGCTCATAACAGGTTGCATCCAAGTAAAATCACAGCAATGTGGAAGAACAACTTGTTGGACAAAGAAGGAACTACAGAACCTGTGGGTGGTTCTGATTTGACAAAATTAACTTGGACTGGAAAATTCAATTGATCTGAAAAAAGATACATAACATTGAAGAAGTAATAATAGGTGACACAGTAATAATGGGGAATTTTTACTCCACCAATCTAGAGAAGCAGAACACCTAATCATAAGACACTGGAAGACAAAGTTTTGGTTTTTGTATATTTTCCTGGGGTTTGTGAAATCTTCATTTTTATCATTTTGTCTACATAAAGCTCTACCAACAAATCAATTCAATCAACATTACCAATAAAATCAGCAAAAGTAAATGAAACACCTAATCATAAGACACTGGAAGACAAAGTTTTGGTCTTTGTATATGTTTTGGTCAGCCACAGGTGTGCCTTTTGAAATACACCAAAATTGGTCGGTCCTTATAAAGGGTATTTATTTGGGATAGACGCTTACAGTTACCAGGCCACAAAGCAGAAGTTTCTTCTCCTACCAAAGTCCACGTGTTGGAGCAAGATGGCTGCCAACGTCTCCAGGGTTCAGGCTTTCGGGTTCCTCTGTTGCCGGGGCTGCATTTCTCTCCGGGCTTAGCTTCTGCTTCCTCCACAAGTTCAGCTGTAGACCATGAGGTTCTCTATGTGTTGTGTCTCTCCACAAGGCAGCTGTAGACTATCGGGCAAACGGCTCACTCCAACATCAGAACTGCTTCTCAAATCCGCTTCTCTAAATCTCTGCAACTCAGATCTGCTGCCTAGCCTTTATACTTGAGACAACACCCACCGAGGGGCGGGACCCAACACCTTCCTGACGGGGCCCAGTTAATGCCCTTATCATAATTTAATCATGCCCAGATGAACAGATTCGTTTACAAGAATAATCCAATTTATATTTTTGGAATTCATAATTAAATAAAACTGTTAAAACATTACAGTATATTTTACTGAGGTTTGTGAAATCTTCATTTTTATCATTTTGTCTACATAAAGCTCTACCAACAAATCAATTCAATCAACATTACCAATAAAATCAGAAAAAGTAAATGAAACCCATTGTTTATGTTCACATTCATTCATTCAATAAATCTTTATTGTGCTTCTGCTATGTGCCAGGTACTATTTAGAACTAATTGTCGTTTAGACTAGCAGTGTTTTGAAACCCCAAGAAACCTGGAGATAACACAACTTCTCAAAATCCAGAATAAATCTGAAAAATAATGAGATCTAGGGGTGAGGGGTGGGGGTGGGAGAAGACAACATCCTTTTAAAATGAAAAGATGGCTAAAAAGAGGAGAATAAAAAAATATTTGAACTGGAAATTAAAATGCAAACCAGAAATTTTGCAGAAAGCAAAAGAAACAATTCAAGGAAACATTGCAAAGGAATGAAAATGTATTGTTTAAAATGTCAAAGGGAGATGAGTAGGTACAAACTCAGAGGGAATATTTCATAATCATAGAGCAAAAAGTGAAACCAGTAGATTAAAAAACAAGAGTAAAGATTCTTGGCTTTGTTTTTAACTTTTTATTTTGAAATTATTTCAAACTTACAAGACAGTTGCAAAAATAATACAAACCCTATACAGAGAACTCCATTATACCCCACACCCCTCAAATATCCAGAGCCACCAATTTTTTTAACATTTTGCCACCTTTGCCATAACTTACTTACTTACTTACTTACTTACTTACTTACTTACTTACTTACTTCCTTCCTTCCTTCCTCCCTCCCTTCCTTCCTTCCTCCCTTCCTTCCTTCCTTCCTTTCTCTCTGTTTCTTTTTTCCTGCCCCCTCCCTCCCTCCCTCCCTTCCATTCTTCTATCTGCATATCTATCTATCTATCTATCTATCTATCTATCTATCTATCTATCTATCTATCTGCCTATCTGCCTAGCTATCTTTTTTTGAACGTTTTAGAGCAGGTTGTACACATCATACTCCTTGAACACATAATACCTCCATGTACATGTCCTACAAACTAGAATATCCACTTAGGTAATCACCTTAAAAGCAGTTATCAAGTTAAAGAAATTTAACATTGATATAAAGCTTACATTCTATATTCCAATTTTTTCTTATGTCCCAGTAATGTCCTTTTGAGCATGTTTTCCATTCTTAGATCTGACTCAATATCATGTATTGCAATTAATTGTCATCATCTCTTTAGTTTCTCTTTCTTTTTTTAATTGTGGAAACATACATACAACATAAATCATCCCATCCCAATCCCTCCAAAATGGGATAATCACATTCACAAAATTGCAGTACTCTCACCACCATCAATTACTAGAACTTTCTCTTCACCCTAAACAGTAACCCTACACACATTTTATAATAACTCCTCATTGTCTCTATTCCCCTACCCCTTATAGGTTTGTACTCTACTTTCTGTTGCTATAAATTTGCATATTCTCTGATATTTTCTATGTGGTTGGGTTTAAATTTAACACCCTAAATCTATAATACTTTCATTTGCTTTGATACCAACTTAACTTCAATAGCATATACAAACCATGTTCCTACACCCCTCTCCCCCCTGCCTTTATGAAATTCTTGTCACAAATTATATATTTATATATATGTAAACCAGCCTTTTAGATCCTGTAAGAAGTAAAGAGAGGAGTTAAAAATCTAAAATACATAAGTACTGGTATTTATATTTAGCCAAGTCATTATCTTTATTGGAGATCTTTATTGCTTGATGTGGCTTCAGTCAATTGTCTAGTATTGGTTCCTTTCAACCTGCAGAATACCCTTTAGCATTTCTTGTAGTGCAGGTCTAGTGGTGATGAGGTCCTTTACTTTTGTTTATCTGAGAATGTCTTAATCCCGCCCTCATTTTTGAAATACAGTTTTGCCACTTTAGCACCATTAATTACACTCATATCACTGTGCCACCATCCTCTCCATTGCCAAACCATTAACATCAACCTTATCATAAAATCTGTCCAGATTAAGCATCAGCTCACCAATCTCCATTCCCTTTCTATCTCTTGATAATCTGTCTTCCTTACTCTACCTCTGTGAGTCTGCTTAGTGTCCTTAGTTCATATCAGTAAGATCATGCAATATTTCTCCTTTAGTGACTAGCTTACTTCACTCAACATATGGTCCCTGAAGTTCATCCATGTTGTCACTTGTCAGTATTTCATTCCTTGTTACAACTGAATAATATTTCATTGCATATATAATACCACATTTTGTTTACCCATTCATCTGTTGATGGGCATTTAGGTTGCTTACATCTTTTGGCAATTGTGAATAATACCACTATGAACATTTGTGTGCATGTATCTGTTTGAGACCCTGCTTTCAATTCTTCTGGATATATACCTAGTAGTGGGATTGCCAGGTCATACGGCAATTCTATACTTAGCTTTCTGAGGAATTGTGAAAACATCCTCCATTGTGGCTACACTACTCTACATTCCCACCATCAGTGAATTAGTGTTCCAATTTCTCCACATCCTCTCCAACACTTGTAGTTTTCTGTTTTTTTAATAGCAGCTGGTCTAGTAGGTGTAAAATGATATCTTATTATAGTTTTAATTTGTAGTTCCCTAATAGCTAGTGATGTTGAGCATGTTTTTATGTGCTTTTTAGCCTTTTGTGTTTCCTCTTTGGAAAATGTCTGTTCAAGTCTCTTGCCCATTTTTTAAATGGGTTGTTTGTCTTTTTCTTATTGAGTTGTAGGATTTCTTTATATATGCTGGATATTAGACCCTTACTGGATAAGTGATTTCTGAATATTTTCTCCCACTGAGTAGGCTGCTTTTTCACTCTCTTGACAAATTCCTTTGAAGTGCAAAAGTTTTTAATATTGAGGAGGTCCTATTTATCTATTTTTTCTTTCATTGCTCACTATTTGGATGTAAAGTTTATGAAACCATTTCTTATCACAAGATCTCAGACTTGCTTCCTTACATTATCTTCTACATTATCTTTATGGTCCTGGCTCTTATATTTAGGTCCTTGATCCATCCTGAGTTAATTTCTGTATGGGGCATGAAATAGGGATCCTCTTCCATTCGTTTGGATATGGATATACAGTTCTCCCAGCACCATATGTTGAAGAGGCGGTTCTGTCACAATTGATTGGGCTTGGTGGCCTTGTTGAATATCAGTTGGCCAACGATGCATGGGTTTATGTCTGAACTCTCAATTTGGTTCCATTGCTCAATATGCCAATCCTTGTGAGAATACTATGAAGTTTTGACCACTGTAGCTTTGTAGTATGCTTAAAGTCAGGTGGCATGATTCCTCCAACTTTGCTTTTCTTTTTCAAGATATTTTTGGCTATTTGGGCCCCTTATCTTTCCAAATAAATTTGATAATTGGATTTTCTATTTCTGTAAAAAAATGCTGTTGGAATTTTTATTGGGATTGTATTTAATCTGTAAATCAATTTGGGTAGAATTGACATCTTAATGCTTTGGTCTTCTAATCCATGAATATGGAATAGTCTTCCATTTATTTAGATCTTCTTTGATTTCTTTTAGCAATGTTGTAAAGTTTTCTTTGTACAAGTCTTTTACATCCTTTGTTAAGTTTATTCATAGATATGTTGTTATATTCAGAGCAGGGCCTCCCAAGTTTGACAGTGACAATTAGAGACCTGAGGATTATAGATATCTTCCCCAACACCTGGCTACCAGATTGCAGGTCAAATGAAAACAAGTCAAAATGAATTGTGATACACATGCATTCATTAACAAGCAGGTACAGAAACAGTCATATGACCTGTTCCTGTAAGCTCTGGAAAGTCTTCACCCAGAATACACCAACTCTGAAAAGCACCTGTAGGAAAATCCAAAGCAGATGTGACAATATATTGCAGGCAGGATCAATAAGCCTTCTGGTCTTCCATTACTAGAGACAAATGACTAAAAGAAGTTCTAAACCTAAAGTGTCACTCCAAAAATGTTATGCTGCTGCATTTGCTGCCTTTATATTTATAAAAGGACAAAATGCCAGTATAATCTTTCTAGCCAACCATATGCCTTGAACACCACTCATTTCTCTAATGAAGAATTATTTGTAACATACCTTTTGCCAAATAAACCCTCTGGTACAAATTTAGATAAGAATATGTAAATAGAAATCTCTGGAGTAAGGACTTCCAATCAGCATTTTTCAAGGGCTAACTAACCACCTTTAAGTAGACTAAATTATAGATACTATAACAGAGGCCAGGCCACTTCCATTTTTTTTTCAAAGCGACCGTACATGAGGTTATTCATTTGCTGTATATTTTCCATGTGGACATTTAAAAAATATTTATTTGATATAAAAATATATGATAAAATATCAACTCATAGTCCATTATAGTCAGTGTGGTCTGGGAATGGGACATAAGTTGAAGTTGATGATAAATGTCTTCTTTTGATGCTCTTGCTGAATCCCAGTTGGACAGCTGGATTTGGAAATGGCATCAGAATCTGAAATTGAAGCCCAGTATATGAAGGAAATCCTGGGCCAAATGGTACATCCAGTACCATTTCTCCAACCCTAACTCAGGTCTTGATTCACAGAATTTCCAAGGAGGTCCATCTAAATCAAGATCACTATGCTTTCAATTATCTCCAGCTGCCTCTCATGTGGCCACTCACAGCATGGCCCTAGCCTCAGCTGTCAGGCATCTGCCTGGCCAGATGTCTAGTCTAACCCAGGATGGCACTAGTCTCCCTTGGAAATAGTCTCCCTTCTACTGTTTAGAAGTCCATGGAAATAGTCTCCCTTCTACTGTTTAGACAGCTTAAGTTAATCAGATGCATGTTACCTTCACTGCATTCAGAGTCATTTTAATCTGAGGACAGCAAGAAATAATTGAAAATCCACCAAAACCAGGTAAATTTTTTTTCACTTAAGCTGCTAGTGGAATGAAGCAGGCATAATTTGATCATTGACAATTTTTAATGTCTTTAATGAGTTGTTAATGATCTGCCAATAACTAATTCCAGTGAAGAAAACTCTTTAGGAGTTACTATGACTAAGATTAAATGAAACTACAGTAAAATGATAGGGAATAAATGTTTCTCACTTTATAATTACCTCTACACATGTGCCAACACTCAGAGTTTTTGTTGTTTTGTTATTTGTTAGTAATTAAACTAAAAATGCTAGTGGAGCCTCTAAAAGTGTGACATACGTCTCCAGGAAGGACCCAGGACTCTATTTTTTTTTTATCCAACAGTGTTTTCTTTTTATTTTTAAATTATTGTTTATATATTCAATTATTAAATGTACAAAATAAAGTTAATTTATTTTTTAAATGTAGAGTTTTTCTTTATTATATTCAGATATATATACAATAATCACTATGGTCTATTTTAGAACATTTTTATCATCTTGAGAAAGAAACACTATATTCTTAAATTAAACTGTAGGCAACCATAGTATTTACATAGAGTCTATTGCCACCAGAGCTCATTGCATTGCACATACACAAAGGAAACAAAGAGTGATCAGGAAGCAAGTCAGGAAGAGAAAAGACAAAGTGGAGAAATAATACAAGTGGTTTTCAGCTCTCCTCTGAAGCAAAGGTTCCTTAAACCTCCTTCTATACTACTCAAAGGATTATGGTGAAGACTTCACCAGACAATGGAGAAGTAACATATTCCTATTCCCCAGGGTCACAGGTTTCGTCTTCTAGCACCTGTCACCTCTAGTAGGAGTTCAGTCTAATTCAGAGGTTGGACTGGACTGACTTCAATCCCACCTAGTCTAGCAGAGCCCTTCCTCCAGCCCCCTCCTGGCTGAGGGTTCCTCTCTAAGGTTAGCAACAGTCATGTGGTGCTCCAGTCTTCCTTGAGGGGTGCATTAGAGTCCTCAGCACTGACTCACCAATTAGTTCCATTTCAGGTGGTAACTTGTCTAGAGTTTATCAAAACTGATGATCAAAAAGAAGCTAATCATATCATAGTTTGTGCAAGGCAGGGCTGCTGCTAGGTTCAGGTACAATTATACAATGCTTAATTGCATAATAAGATCAATGGCTGTTTCTCTTGGAACCAATAAGTTGTTTTGAGTCTGTCTCCTATCTAGGATATGTGCAATGGATGAGAGCTTTTCTTATGGACTTTAATATTTACCATGTATGAGACACGGAGTTTTAAGACACACATTTCCTTGAATTCACCTTAAAAAACACATGTGACTGTTTGAAAGGTTTTTTTGTGAATCCCCAAAAAGATCATGTTCTTAAACTAATCCATTCCTATGGGTGTGGGGCCCTATAACTGCATTGAGATGTTTGGATTAGATCACTTGATTAGATCACTTTAGGGCCTTTGATTGGATTACAGAGATGTGTGACCCAGGGTGGGTGTCCACCCTCTTGCTGGGGTCTTACGTAAACTAAGAACTAGAAGCAGAAACAGAGAAAGACAGCCACCATTTTACCCTTCCATGTGAGACAGGATTCTAAGATCAGCTACAGATCTCTCTCTGAGAGAGAGGCCAAGAGGCTGGAATCAGGAGAGCAAAGAGGCACAGAAAGAGTCCCCTGAGAGGCTGTGCACATCGAGTAGCTCAAAGTTGAAGAGAAGAGCCCTGGGTGCTTGATCGCCCACAACTGAGCTTGAGGAGAAAGCAACTGGAAGAGAAGGCAGAGACCCAGGCAGAGAGCCATCATTTTGTCTTGCTGCATGGCAGGATTCCAGGATGTGTCAGCAGCCAACCTTTGGTGGAATAGCATCTCTGATGATGCCTTGCTTTGGACATTTTCACAGCCTTGAAACTGTAAGTTTTTACCCTAAAATTCCCTTTATAAAAGTCAACCCATTTTTGGTAATTTTGCATTGGCAGCCTTTGCAAATTAAAACAGCATATATTCTCCCATTTTCCCTCTGAGTGTAGGAGACAAGTGCATCTTTCGAAAGTAATATAGAGTTTCTGAATGCTTGGCCACTACTATGGCACAATACTCTACCCCCAACACACAGAACTTTGGGCAAGTTGTTCCTCCCAATATGTACATGAGAAAACATGATAGAAACCCCCCTTGCAAAAGTTGTGAACCTTGTTAACTACTGCTCCACCCCACTCACAATGCCCCCAGCTCAACCCAAGCACCATCAAGTAGCTTCCTTTCTCTTTCCTCCATGCCTCCTTCCTTCACCTCCACCTTGACCTGGAAGATTGGTACAGAAAGTGCAGCCAGAGGGGAAAGTTCAGAGACCCACCCAGAATAGCAGTAATGGCAGTGCCTGCAGATAATTGATTCCTGCGAGTGAACTCATCGTGAAAGCACACGGCAATGTGTATTATCTTAAGTGTTTTTACCTGCTCTACCTGCCGGAATTGCCTGGTCCCAGGAGACTGGTTTCATTGCATCAATGGCATGGTAGTTTATTTTAAGAACATGAAATAGACCTACAGCTCTCATCAATGGCCATTTGAATTCACTCCAGAGTCCACTACTAGAGGTCAGCTAAATGGCAGAATGCCTTTCTTCAGCTTAGATCTTGCTCATCACAAGTGGATCCTATTTGTGACTCAGTAGCCAAGTCACCTTTGTAGCTTGCACCAGTGTCAGCTCCATGCCATTGCACTGTTTTTAGTCTTGATAGCCCTTCCTGCATTTATTGGTGAGTTAAAATGACTGAATATGAATCTTAAGGACTCCACGAACCTGGGAGACTGTAGAGAAAATGAAAAAAAGATTCCCTAGAGGACATCTTTGGGGGGAGGGGATCTTCGGGAGAGGGCAATGACTAATGAAGCTAATTGAAAGAAGCATTCAAATCTGCTCTCTACCCTCATTAACAATTAGGAGGACGCTGGCCAGTTTGAACCCTGTGTTTTACCTTAACAACATTCTATTTGCTCTTTGCATATTTAAGTGTTGTAAAGAAATGTGTTTCAATCAAAACAGAAAATGACACAAAGGAAAGAGATGCAGCTTTTGTGCTACTCCATCACAAACACTTTTATGGTATCTCTGTAAAATACAATGTATGTGTGCATGAAAGTATTTTTTGTCCTAATGTTGCTACTCCTATGCAAAGGAAAAACAAAAGAAAATTGGGAAAAAACTTTAGACTTGTAGCAGCCACTGTTTAGAATGTCCCCCCTACTTCTAATTTGCTGAATGAAGAAAACAAATCTTTTACTTGTCATTTGTACTAGTATAGTGTATTTAAATAATAAAAACTTAAAAGGGAAAAAAAAACCATGGTAGAAACTTCCAGAAAATGAACCCTGCAGGGTGGCCCAGTCATTCCAGACAGAAGTAAGCAAAAGCACACAAACCCACCCAGGCAACCCAGCATCCTTCAGAGGTTCCCAGTGAAGTGACAGCAACCTTAAGAAAACAGAGCTAGCTAAACTCACCTAATCTGGATCTCCATTTCAAGGGCCAATATCAAGGACAGAATAAACAGGTCCTTAGCCTCAGTTATAATTTTTAAACCCAAAACTTGTCAAAGACCAAGATAGATGATAGATACAGCCAGGCAAACTAAGGCAGAAAGAAAGCCAAATGGACTTGCTTTTGTTGCCACTGTTAATGAGTACCTTCTGGGAGTACTAGAGTACAAAGATACATAGAAATTGTTCCTGCCCTCCACGAACCACAGGTTTAATGAAGGTGTCAGTTCCAAAAGCACTCACAGCACCAAGACAGATGAAAATGCCTTCCATGTCAGCAAGGTGATAACTGCTCTGTATTCATAATTTGATGATCTCCAGATGTAAAAGGCATCATACTGATATCGTCTCAGTAGTATTCCTAATACTAGAATGTGTTTGAATGGACCCACCCAAGTTTTCTTAGCTCATCATGTTTCTGATCATTTATGTGACAAGGGAAGAACTCTGTACCTACAGAATAGAGACTAGCAAACTGGCAAACCAAAACTAAAAAATAAAACCCTGACCTTATGTTCATATGTGGCCATTATTTAACTCAACTGCATGCAGTACAAAATGGGCTGTTAATTTAAAATGCTAAGTGTGTAGGTCATACTTAAGAACACAGGACGTGATTCATTGACACAGCAATTAAATGTCAAATTCTCTTTAAATTTCCTCTTTTAAATTCTGCTCTGAATACTTGGATATTGGATTCCAAATATCAGATGTCTCATTTTCCAAGGGATGAAAAAAATCTTCCGGGTTTCCACTCTTTCCCCCTTTTACAAACGTACAAATTCAAATCATGGGTGAGGAACCAAAAGGGATTTTCTATTATTTGACAGCAGAATTGACAAATTATGTGAACTAACAAAACAGACCAGAAATCTTTTTCAAATGATGCTAAACATTCCTGCTAGAAGGCAGTGTCCTGAATACTGACTCTGCATGTGCCAGCGGTAGTAGATGTGCACAGCATCGGCGCCTCCTGCTAATGCACAGATGAAATCTGACTTCAACATTAAAGTCCTGGCACAGGGGCCTCAGGGAAGACTGGAAATAACAACCATTTAAAATAAAACAGCATTGTTTGGTGCCTACTAGGGAGGGATGTTTCCATCAGACTTCCCCAAGATTTAAAATTATGTCCAAAGAGTAAATTGTAAGTTTTAATAGTAAGTTTTAACATAAAATATCAAGTTACACCAGCATCTACACAGCCAACCCTGCGGACATCATTCCTTGTCCTAAAGAGAAAGGAAATCTACAGAACAATCAGCAGAAAGATCACCAGCCTGCATCTTTTGGACCACGGGGCCCAGAAAAATCTATCCTAGTTGAACAGGGGGAAATTCACTTAATAACCTGCTCTTCTCCCGCCAGCTCTGGAAAGGTCACCCTTGGGATCCTCATGCACATGTATGGAACAGGTACGAAACAGGTAGGATGAAAGAGCTAGACCTGTAATAGCCAATGTTTGTAAGGCACTTAGTAGGAGGCCTGGCACTGTTCTACATCTTGGCATGTATTAACCCATTCAATTCTCAGAATAATCTTACCAGGCATGTTCTATTATTATCCTATTTTACAGATGAGAAAAGGGAAGCAGAGAAGTTGAGTAAAAAATAAACTTGCCCCAGGTCCAGCAGCTAGCTATGTGTAGGATGTGAACCCAGGTGATCTGGCTCCACAGCCTGTGCTGTTAACCACTCATGATTTCACATGAATTCATACAGTGACTTCTTTCTCAAGACTGCATGTGCAAACGTTACGTCAGCTCCCTTCTGTACGTAACTGAGCTCCCAAACTCCTTCCTTGAATGAAATCCTGGGCAAGCCTCAAAGACTTTCTCTTAGAGAATAAAGAGACTTTCAGTAACTGTGAGGCATAAAAACAGTCACAATTAAGTAAATAATCGAGGACTTTCATTGTAATAATATTTTTAAAATTTTTCAAACAAGCTATTGACTGCTTCAGGCATTGCACTGGGAGAGGTGCTGGTTGGCTGTGTCTCTGTTTACTCTGCCAGTTCCACCTGCTTCCCTATCAGCTAACTATGGCTTACCCTCTCTGGGTTTAGAGATTTGGGAGGAAAAGTGGAGGTAAGGGAGGGCTGGGGGGCCTTCCTTGACTGCACCAAGCCAACGTT